>JANHZU010003588.1:67905-83879 GCA_032468055.1 Acrochordus granulatus
ATACTGGAGTGGGTTGCCATTTCCTTCTCCAGTGGAGTCTTGTAGCTCATTTTCCACTAGATGTCCAGGATCCCCAATAACATCTAGCGCGGTCCTTGTTAACCTGGGTGACAACCGAGCCAGTATGGATTTCTGTAATTTACTTCTCATATTTTTGTAGGTGGGAGACACTCTTTGTCTGGCTTCTCTGATGAGACCTGTCCAGAATGGTTGAACCTCTGGCAGAGCTCTCATCTTGTTCAGAGCACACAAGCCCCCAACCACAGCAAGGTGGTGCCTCACTGGGGGTGGGCAGGCTATACAACAATGTTAAAAATAAAATTGCAGACCAAAAAGATGTATCCATCTTGTCTGGTCACACTTTTAGAAGAAATCTATATGACAAAATTTCAATACAAAGTATAAAACCTTTGCTTCACTTTTGATAGGTGAAATCCAGATGACTGGATCAGGGTGTCCCTGTTTTCAAAACTGGAAAAGAAGGAGCCAGTGAATACAGACCAGTTATTTTGAAATTAATACCTGGGAAGATTCCAAAGCCATAAAACAAGATTCTTGTTCCTAGAGGCCAGCATAGAATTGTCAAAAACTTGTCAGACTAATCTTATGTCATATTTTCCATCAGATAACGTTTTTATAGATTTTGGGAATTCTACAGTCATAATATATCTTGACTTCAACAAAAACATCTGACAAAGCAACCCATAACATTTTGATTAGCAAGCTAATTTAGTATGGACCAGATGCCATACCTATTTGGTGAGCACAAAGGTAGTTTTAAAGTCATATTCAAAGAGCCCTTATCAAACTGGAGTGAATAACAAGGAGTGCAACGTGACTTGCTCTTTAATGAAGAGATAATGAGAACATCTATCCAATTTCCAGATGACACAAAACCATGTGGTATTACTAACATTGTAGAAAATAAAAACCAACTTCAAAATAATCTTAGATGAATGTAATTATGTTTTCAGCCTGTTTAGATAAATGCAAAGTTTGCTGAGTAAAAAATGAAATCTAATGCACAGAAATAAGGTGGGAGATAGCTCACTGCTAACAGCATGTGTGAGAAGAATCTTAAATCTTACTTGATCATAAGCTGAACATGAGTCAGCAGCATGATATATCTGCTAAAAAGACAAATGCAATTTTAGGGTACATTGTTAGAAGCATAGCTTCCAAATCATGAAAGTAATACCATTCTGTTCTGAATTTGTCAAATCCCACCTTATGGGATACCGTTGCCCTGTACTATACCACATTTGAAGGAGGATTCAGGAAAATAAACTGATTCAGAGAAGAACAGTGTAATTGATCAAGAGACTAGAAACTACTGTAAGTCTTACAAGAAGAGACTAAGTCTGTGTAATTTTTAAAACAAGACTTGATCAAGAGACTAGAAACTACTGTAAGTCTTACAAGAAGAGACTAAGTTTGTGTAATTTTTGAAACAAGCCTGGATCGGATGATTCTTTTAAGAATATGTAAGCAAAGAGATCAGGGTTTTAAAATCCTTTCCACTACTTTGTCCACACAATATTAATCTCCCTCACCAAGAAGAAATTATCCATGGACATTCCCAAAGTGTATGCACTAGTTTTCCTTCAAATTCACAACTTCAGCAAAGAAAAGATTATCTAGTTAAGATTTCAAAAGATAAATGTAAAGTCAAATTATACTGTATTCCAAAAATTTGGAACTTGTCTATGCATGAACAGCTTTGGGTATTTGCCTTTGTGAAAAAAGTGATTTTGTTTTTGAAAAGATGTAGATCTACTCGATTTTAAAGTTTAGTTTAATAATATATGGCAACTCTTAACCTTCTAGATGACTTTGCATGATTCCATATGGTTTAATTCATCACATAGTATACTGATTTATTTTGTGACATAAATCATTTTCAACTCCTAGTGACCGTATAGATAGATTTCCTCCATGACAGTTTGTCTTCCAACAGTGCATTCATCACAACTGTGAGTCCATCCACCTTGTTGCTAGTCATCCTCTTCTTCTCTTTCTTTCCCCCTTTCCCAGCATTAGAGACTACTTCAGAGAAGTGGTTCTTTACATCATACGTCCGAAGTAGACTCATTTGAGCTTGATCATTTGTCCCCAAGTGAGAACTCTGGCTTGATTTATTCAGTGAGCCATTGGTTTGTTTTCTTGGCTGTCCAGGAATCTTCTCCAAAGTTCACAAAGGTCAATATTCTTCCTATCCTGCTTTTTCAAAGTCCAACTTTTACATACACTGTCATAGGAGATACCCTATACAAGTAGTTCTTGGTTAACAAATGGTAATTGGAACCAAAATTTCCATCACTTATCAATGAAGTTATAACATGATGTCATGTGAACATATCACCTAGTGATGGTAATCCTGACAGTCCCTATTGCCATCATAAAGTGAGATTTGAAGGTCATTAAGCAAGCACCTCCTCACAACTTCCTGCTGGCTTCCAACAACCAAAGTCAGCTCGGAAACTGGCTGGACATTGTAAGTCCCAGGTGGCTTGCAAGCAAGTTGGCAAGAAGGTAAATAGCTGCTGTCAAGTGGGGAGGGCACACAAGGGTGTGTGAGAGGCTGGTGCATTGGAGTGGGGCGGCTGCTACCATATGCAGGAGGGTGCATGAGGGGCCAGTGTGGTGTGGTGCAAGTGCAAGGAGGCTTGGGATGGCTGATGCTAGGTGGGGGAAGGCATACAAGGGTGTGCAAGGGGCCAGTGTGGTACAAGTGAGTCAAGGTAGGGGTGGCTGCTTCAGAATACAGAAGACTTTCAGAACATCTTGCAACCTTCTGCTGACTTCCTCATTGCTTGGAAAGCCAGCAGGAAAGGTTGCAAATGGCAGTCAAGTGACTGTGGGATGCTGCAACTGTCATAACTGTGAGTTTGTTGCCAAGCACCCAGATGACAATCACATTATCATAGGGATTCTGGGATGGCCAGAACTTCAAGGACCAGTCATAAATACCACTTGTTCAGTGCTATCATAACTGAATTGTCACTGAACGAGTGGTTGTTAACTGAGGACTACCCGTATCAGTATTATTTTGAAACCATACAAAAATAATTTATTTTTCTTCCCCTTTGTCTTTATTTGTTCTTTTTCTTACTTTTTACTGTTTTGTCATTTATGTGTTGTTTCATATTTTTAATATTTTAAATAAAATTGAATGAAAATTTAAAAGGTTCTTGAAAAAAAACCCAAATAGAAAAAGACCAGGGTTTGCTCTCTATCATTCCAGACTGCAGACTAATTATATTAAGTTACAGGAAGGCAGATTCAGATTGAATATAAGGAAAACTTTTTAACTGTGAAAGTAGTTCACCATGAGAGTGAACGGATAGGAGAGGTGGCTGGATTCCCTTTACTAATTGTATGAAAGTGGAGGCCGGACAGCCTCCAGTGGAGGAATTCTTCAATTTGGATTCCAACCCTGATCAGAGGCATGAATTAGTAGCCTAAACCGCCTCATCAAGTTCTTTGAGCCCATGATAAAGGTTGGATTGCAGGTAGTCCTCAACATACTATCATAATAGAGCCTGCCATGACAGTTGTATATTGTAACAGTGGATTTTATCATCCTTTTTGGCAGTCATTAAGTGAATACCCACAGTTGTTAAATGAATCCATGGTCGTTAAGTGAACCAATGGTTTACTACGGGCATGATTTTCTTGAAAACTTGAAGTAAGTTCCAGTTTTCGGCAAAACTGTTGTAAAATGCAGTCACATGATTAGGATGCTGCAAATAGCCATAAAAGCAGCCTTGTCTGGTCTGTCATTCAGTCATGTGACTGTGAAGGAGATCTGATCATCAGAACTTTGAATCCCAGTCATAAGTTCCCTTTTTCAGGCCAGTGGTAACCCTGAATGGTTGCTAAGTGACTGATCCTAAGTCAAGGACTACCTGTATAGACTAGCATTGTGTTTTTCATTATTTTTATTTTATTTATTTATTAAATTTATTTGCCGCCCAATTCATTATAAGCAACTCTGGGCTCCTGTAACAATTTTAGGAACAGGAGGAGACAGAAACACTAGTACAGAGGAAGACAACTCTATGGAGGAAATAAAAGTTAATCAAATTTACTGGATTTACTGAAGAGGAAATTGCTTAATATTCTATATGGGATTTAATATTTGAAAGTAAAGATGTTCTTTGTTTCATCTAAATCTTTGCTTTGTCTCCAAATTAGAAGATAGATTTCACAGGTGGGTCTGCAGCCTGAAGTAGCAACATGGCTGAAACTGATACCAAAATGTCCCAGCACAAATCCTCCTGGGACATTTTCAGCAAACCCATGGTCAATATGTAGCAAAGCCACAGTTTGTAGAGAAGAGAATTGTAATATCTCATACGCCCCTGCCAACTACCATATTGTTACCAAAAACATGCTGTACAGTTCATCATCAAAAGCATCCATCAGAACTGACTAATGTAGCCCATTTGACTCCTGCCCTTTCTCCAAGTTGCGGAAGGGAGTCAGCACTCAAAAGAATTATCTTATTTTTATCTTAACAATCAGCAAGGAATAAAGCAGAGGATGGCAGCAAATGACGTGCCCGATATTCATAGAGGAACAAATACCTCTTATTCCTAGAGTTATCAGGCAAATCATTCAATGATACAGAACCTCTTATGAATTTCATAGAGGTCCAAGTCTGTGATGCAGTCCCTCGCATCTTCAGGTATTTTTCTGCCAGAAACTTGCCACTCTGTGTAAACAGTACTGAGCCAAATGAAGAACACCTTCAGGGCTACAAAGGGGATGCCTTGAAAAGTGTTGCCCATAAGCCCCCAGATGAGAATAAGTGCTTCACTTCCAAATCTCTTCATGTGTCACATATTCTGTAGACTGCTCAGGCAACCCAACATCATTTCCTGGAATGGAGCTCCTGAAAAGATTTTTACAAACTAAGACATAAAATTATACCGAAGGCTACTAGTCATATACTTAGGCCTCACAGAGATGCATTGCTTGATAAAGAGAATACCATTTCGTATCTACTTTTGCTGTTCCTTTAGCAATTTAAATTATTTAGGGAAATTTCCAAGAGAAACCAGATAAATCTATTCTTAAACTGCCTTTCTCTCTAAGAAATATCCAGAAATAGTGCATTTATTATTTTTTATAAACTCTCTGAGCCATCTAATCGTAAATGAAAATATTTTGTAGTATTTGAACAATGTCTCTGTTAAAACATACCTTACAACAACCTTACATGTTACTTCCATGCTGATTTTTGCCTCTTGAATCTACTGTTTTGTCTTTCTTTTCACCTCCTGGCTTTTTCATTTATGACATACCTTGTAATTTGTGAAAGCATTAATTAACTACAGGCACTCCTCAATTAACAACTACCCAACCGTTTGAAGTTACAACAGTGCTTTGATTGCTTTCTAGGTAGTGTTTCTTCTCTTGTTCCCCAAGATCATCCATACAGGTGCTAAAAAAATAATTTGATGACTGGTCGTCATAATGACAATCTTTACAGCATTTTTGTGGTCTTGGATTGAGATTCAGGCTCTTCACAACTGGTTGACATTTACAACTGTTGCAGTGTCCCATGATCACCATTTATGAACTTCACAGCTGGCTTCCAACAAGCAGAGTGAATAGAGAAGCCAGCAGTAAAGTCGCAAGTTGCAGTCACATTGCTGGTTTCAATTGTGGTCATTAAGTAAAGATTACCTGTAATTGGTTCTATCAATTCATCCATCATCCAGTTCTATTATGGGCTAGGTAATACAATGGTATCATAACCTTGATGAAGAAATGCAAGAATCCTTGAACTAAAGTAAGGAACAACTCAGTTCTGAAAAAGGAGAAGGTGAGAGAAAGGAACTCAAAACACTTGATTCTGTTTGGTATAAGAGGAGGCAGAGAGACACTCTGGCAGGCTTTTAAGATTGTTTTATATACCCTAAATCATTCCTGAAATCTTTGCTTTTCCTTGCCTGAACTACTTTAAAGGGCTTGTATGTGCTAAGAGTGGATTGCATTGTTTTAATAGTTGTATAATCTTCAACTCTTTGATCTTACATTGTCAATGATCTTCTAAATTATCCTCACCTAATCTGGCTCCTTCTAACTGCAGCTCCATCATTTCCAGCCATCTTGCCTACCAATGCTGGCTAGAAGTGATGGGATTTTTGGACCAGTGCATCTGGAAGGTGTCAGGAAGCTGAAGAAAAAAATTATTGTAGACAATTGACTGTGAATGTTTGTGTGTTAACAGAAACAATGGTAATTATTATTGGAAGCATTTCCAGTACATTGTGTTTATTGCAGCGGAGGAATATGTATTGTGATTGATTTACCGATCATGAAGCAATTAATGGTCTAATAAAATATCTGCATTGATTACCAGTCTTATTTCCAATCTAGGACATCTTTGGAGGTAAAATTAATGGCTACTCATGTGGTTTTATCTGCACTACAGCAGAAGTAGGCAGAACCCACTTTTCACAAGAATCTCCATCTTCCATGTCTTTAGGAGTAAAACAGTAACTCAGGAAGACAAGCATGAAAGAACTAAGTACCTCAGTTTAAGGCTAGATCTAGGAATTCATTTCCAGTATCAGAGCTAAAGATCCTGCATCTATTCATTTGCCAAAACTTCTGTTTGATATCTTCCATGTTTTCTTTTTTCAGTGGCTCATTAGGAAGAGGAAAATGTATGTTTTGCTGCCATTATTATTCAGCTATTATTGTTCAGGACCTTTTAATGATCCGCCATAAACCATTTATGGAACTACCAGAAGATCCCAATTTATTTTCTACCCTATAATTTACATTATTTCATGGTTTCCTAACTGTGCCTAGACTATCATAAACACCTTCCTTCCAATAAAAAATACACCTCAGTGAAAGTTATTAAAAATGGACAAGTCTTTAATGAATGGTAGAAATACTCTGTGCTGGAAGCCTGCCTAATTATGATCCTATCACCTCAGCTTGTTATTCCACTTGTTTTCCATATTATCTAAAATTGTTATAAGATGTAATGTTTTCATTGTTAATTTTATTGTTGCAAAATGGCTTTCCTTTCCTTCAAATAGGTCAAGTACTGTCCTTGACTTCCCATCCCTCCTTTTTTTCTGACAGGAATTTTGCCCAAGGTCAAAGCGATGGTCAAGCAATGGATACTATGAGAGAAATCTAATTTATTCTTTCCAGTCCTAGATTAATGTGTAACTGCTACATCACACTAGTATAATTATATTCTTTAAAGTCAGCATTTAATTTGCATGTTTAGAAGCTTCAAGGATACTCCAGATATATTATCTTTTTAGTTCTTAATAAAAGATCTTCTGGATTTTTGGTTATTAAACCAAGTGGGGCTTCATTGAAAATAACATGCTGAATGGAGACTTCATGTATCATAACTTAATACAGTAACTCTGTAATATGCTACTCTGATTTTATACACACACATTATGTATGTGTGCACATATGTATATGTATGTGTGTGTATAGACACACATAAAATAAAATAAGTACAGCCTAAATAACTGTAAACTCTGAATTTGGCTATTTTATGTAGAAGATTTATATCATTTTGTATACTATGTATCATACTATGACTATGGAAATTGGGTCTACTTGATGGAAAATTAATTAATATTGTCATATTGTCATTCAGAAAAAAATGGATTTCCCATATTGGTGACCACTTAGGGAATGGTTTTTTCTTCATGTATATATGCCTTACACAATATTATCTCTTCGTGTTATATATATATATATATGCATGAAAGCATGGAGAAGTATAAAAATAAAATTACTGTTACTGGTATCACCGATATCACCAACTTCATTCCTGCAACTATCTGCAGAGAAGCCCCATTCCTTCTATAAACTGTGAAGTATTTATTCTTAAATTGTGTACCCTCATCACCTCATCCTATCACCATCTAAGTTTACTGAAGGTTGGCTTGTTGTCAAGCTTCCCATTATAACTAACAAGAAGATACTGGAAACATGTTTCCAGTATCTTCTTGTTAGTTATAATGGGAAGCTTGACAACAAGCCAACCTTCAGTAAACTTAGATGGTGATAGGATGAGGTGATGAGGGTACACAATTTAAGAATAAATACTTCACAGTTTATAGAAGGAATGGGGCTTCTCTGCAGATAGTTGCAGGAATGAAGTTGGTGATATCGGTGATACCAGTAACAGTAATTTTATTTTTATACTTCTCCATGCTTTCATGCATATATATATATATATAACACGAAGAGATAATATTGTGTAAGGCATATATACATGAAGAAAAAACCATTCCCTAAGTGGTCACCAATATGGGAAATCCATTTTTTTCTGAATGACAATATGACAATATTAATTAATTTTCCATCAAGTAGACCCAATTTCCATAGTCATAGTATGATACATAGTATACAAAATGATATAAATCTTCTACATAAAATAGCCAAATTCAGAGTTTACAGTTATTTAGGCTGTACTTATTTTATTTTATGTGTGTCTATACACACACATACATATACATATGTGCACACATACATAATGTGTGTGTATAAAATCAGAGTAGCATATTACAGAGTTACTGTATTAAGTTATGATACATGAAGTCTCCATTCAGCATGTTATTTTCAATGAAGCCCCACTTGGTTTAATAACCAAAAATCCAGAAGATCTTTTATTAAGAACTAAAAAGATAATATATCTGGAGTATCCTTGAAGCTTCTAAACATGCAAATTAAATGCTGACTTTAAAGAATATAATTATACTAGTGTGATGTAGCAGTTACACATTAATCTAGGACTGGAAAGAATAAATTAGATTTCTCTCATAGTATCCATTGCTTGACCATCGCTTTGACCTTGGGCAAAATTCCTGTCAGAAAAAAAGGAGGGATGGGAAGTCAAGGACAGTACTTGACCTATTTGAAGGAAAGGAAAGCCATTTTGCAACAATAAAATTAACAATGAAAACATTACATCTTATAACAATTTTAGATAATATGGAAAACAAGTGGAATAACAAGCTGAGGTGATAGGATCATAATTAGGCAGGCTTCCAGCACAGAGTATTTCTACCATTCATTAAAGACTTGTCCATTTTTAATAACTTTCACTGAGGTGTATTTTTTATTGGAAGGAAGGTGTTTATGATAGTCTAGGCACAGTTAGGAAACCATGAAATAATGTAAATTATAGGGTAGAAAATAAATTGGGATCTTCTGGTAGTTCCATAAATGGTTTATGGCGGATCATTAAAAGGTCCTGAACAATAATAGCTGAATAATAATGGCAGCAAAACATACATTTTCCTCTTCCTAATGAGCCACTGAAAAAAGAAAACATGGAAGATATCAAACAGAAGTTTTGGCAAATGAATAGATGCAGGATCTTTAGCTCTGATACTGGAAATGAATTCCTAGATCTAGCCTTAAACTGAGGTACTTAGTTCTTTCATGCTTGTCTTCCTGAGTTACTGTTTTACTCCTAAAGACATGGAAGATGGAGATTCTTGTGAAAAGTGGGTTCTGCCTACTTCTGCTGTAGTGCAGATAAAACCACATGAGTAGCCATTAATTTTACCTCCAAAGATGTCCTAGATTGGAAATAAGACTGGTAATCAATGCAGATATTTTATTAGACCATTAATTGCTTCATGATCGGTAAATCAATCACAATACATATTCCTCCGCTGCAATAAACACAATGTACTGGAAATGCTTCCAATAATAATTACCATTGTTTCTGTTAACACACAAACATTCACAGTCAATTGTCTACAATAATTTTTTTCTTCAGCTTCCTGACACCTTCCAGATGCACTGGTCCAAAAATCCCATCACTTCTAGCCAGCATTGGTAGGCAAGATGGCTGGAAATGATGGAGCTGCAGTTAGAAGGAGCCAGATTAGGTGAGGATAATTTAGAAGATCATTGACAATGTAAGATCAAAGAGTTGAAGATTATACAACTATTAAAACAATGCAATCCACTCTTAGCACATACAAGCCCTTTAAAGTAGTTCAGGCAAGGAAAAGCAAAGATTTCAGGAATGATTTAGGGTATATAAAACAATCTTAAAAGCCTGCCAGAGTGTCTCTCTGCCTCCTCTTATACCAAACAGAATCAAGTGTTTTGAGTTCCTTTCTCTCACCTTCTCCTTTTTCAGAACTGAGTTGTTCCTTACTTTAGTTCAAGGATTCTTGCATTTCTTCATCAAGGTTATGATACCATTGTATTACCTAGCCCATAATAGAACTGGATGATGGATGAATTGATAGAACCAATTACAGGTAATCTTTACTTAATGACCACAATTGAAACCAGCAATGTGACTGCAACTTGCGACTTTACTGCTGGCTTCTCTATTCACTCTGCTTGTTGGAAGCCAGCTGTGAAGTTCATAAATGGTGATCATGGGACACTGCAACAGTTGTAAATGTCAACCAGTTGTGAAGAGCCTGAATCTCAATCCAAGACCACAAAAATGCTGTAAAGATTGTCATTATGACGACCAGTCATCAAATTATTTTTTTAGCACCTGTATGGATGATCTTGGGGAACAAGAGAAGAAACACTACCTAGAAAGCAATCAAAGCACTGTTGTAACTTCAAACGGTTGGGTAGTTGTTAATTGAGGAGTGCCTGTAGTTAATTAATGCTTTCACAAATTACAAGGTATGTCATAAATGAAAAAGCCAGGAGGTGAAAAGAAAGACAAAACAGTAGATTCAAGAGGCAAAAATCAGCATGGAAGTAACATGTAAGGTTGTTGTAAGGTATGTTTTAACAGAGACATTGTTCAAATACTACAAAATATTTTCATTTACGATTAGATGGCTCAGAGAGTTTATAAAAAATAATAAATGCACTATTTCTGGATATTTCTTAGAGAGAAAGGCAGTTTAAGAATAGATTTATCTGGTTTCTCTTGGAAATTTCCCTAAATAATTTAAATTGCTAAAGGAACAGCAAAAGTAGATACGAAATGGTATTCTCTTTATCAAGCAATGCATCTCTGTGAGGCCTAAGTATATGACTAGTAGCCTTCGGTATAATTTTATGTCTTAGTTTGTAAAAATCTTTTCAGGAGCTCCATTCCAGGAAATGATGTTGGGTTGCCTGAGCAGTCTACAGAATATGTGA
Organism: Acrochordus granulatus; assembly: GCA_032468055.1. Taxonomy (NCBI): domain Eukaryota; kingdom Metazoa; phylum Chordata; class Lepidosauria; order Squamata; family Acrochordidae; genus Acrochordus; species Acrochordus granulatus. The sequence goes on from JANHZU010003588.1 coordinate 79,039, forward strand.
CACATGAAGAGATTTGGAAGTGAAGCACTTATTCTCATCTGGGGGCTTATGGGCAACACTTTTCAAGGCATCCCCTTTGTAGCCCTGAAGGTGTTCTTCATTTGGCTCAGTACTGTTTACACAGAGTGGCAAGTTTCTGGCAGAAAAATACCTGAAGATGCGAGGGACTGCATCACAGACTTGGACCTCTATGAAATTCATAAGAGGTTCTGTATCATTGAATGATTTGCCTGATAACTCTAGGAATAAGAGGTATTTGTTCCTCTATGAATATCGGGCACGTCATTTGCTGCCATCCTCTGCTTTATTCCTTGCTGATTGTTAAGATAAAAATAAGATAATTCTTTTGAGTGCTGACTCCCTTCCGCAACTTGGAGAAAGGGCAGGAGTCAAATGGGCTACATTAGTCAGTTCTGATGGATGCTTTTGATGATGAACTGTACAGCATGTTTTTGGTAACAATATGGTAGTTGGCAGGGGCGTATGAGATATTACAATTCTCTTCTCTACAAACTGTGGCTTTGCTACATATTGACCATGGGTTTGCTGAAAATGTCCCAGGAGGATTTGTGCTGGGACATTTTGGTATCAGTTTCAGCCATGTTGCTACTTCAGGCTGCAGACCCACCTGTGAAATCTATCTTCTAATTTGGAGACAAAGCAAAGATTTAGATGAAACAAAGAACATCTTTACTTTCAAATATTAAATCCCATATAGAATATTAAGCAATTTCCTCTTCAGTAAATCCAGTAAATTTGATTAACTTTTATTTCCTCCATAGAGTTGTCTTCCTCTGTACTAGTGTTTCTGTCTCCTCCTGTTCCTAAAATTGTTACAGGAGCCCAGAGTTGCTTATAATGAATTGGGCGGCAAATAAATTTAATAAATAAATAAAATAAAAATAATGAAAAACACAATGCTAGTCTATACAGGTAGTCCTTGACTTAGGATCAGTCACTTAGCAACCATTCAGGGTTACCACTGGCCTGAAAAAGGGAACTTATGACTGGGATTCAAAGTTCTGATGATCAGATCTCCTTCACAGTCACATGACTGAATGACAGACCAGACAAGGCTGCTTTTATGGCTATTTGCAGCATCCTAATCATGTGACTGCATTTTACAACAGTTTTGCCGAAAACTGGAACTTACTTCAAGTTTTCAAGAAAATCATGCCCGTAGTAAACCATTGGTTCACTTAACGACCATGGATTCATTTAACAACTGTGGGTATTCACTTAATGACTGCCAAAAAGGATGATAAAATCCACTGTTACAATATACAACTGTCATGGCAGGCTCTATTATGATAGTATGTTGAGGACTACCTGCAATCCAACCTTTATCATGGGCTCAAAGAACTTGATGAGGCGGTTTAGGCTACTAATTCATGCCTCTGATCAGGGTTGGAATCCAAATTGAAGAATTCCTCCACTGGAGGCTGTCCGGCCTCCACTTTCATACAATTAGTAAAGGGAATCCAGCCACCTCTCCTATCCGTTCACTCTCATGGTGAACTACTTTCACAGTTAAAAAGTTTTCCTTATATTCAATCTGAATCTGCCTTCCTGTAACTTAATATAATTAGTCTGCAGTCTGGAATGATAGAGAGCAAACCCTGGTCTTTTTCTATTTGGGTTTTTTTTCAAGAACCTTTTAAATTTTCATTCAATTTTATTTAAAATATTAAAAATATGAAACAACACATAAATGACAAAACAGTAAAAAGTAAGAAAAAGAACAAATAAAGACAAAGGGGAAGAAAAATAAATTATTTTTGTATGGTTTCAAAATAATACTGATACGGGTAGTCCTCAGTTAACAACCACTCGTTCAGTGACAATTCAGTTATGATAGCACTGAACAAGTGGTATTTATGACTGGTCCTTGAAGTTCTGGCCATCCCAGAATCCCTATGATAATGTGATTGTCATCTGGGTGCTTGGCAACAAACTCACAGTTATGACAGTTGCAGCATCCCACAGTCACTTGACTGCCATTTGCAACCTTTCCTGCTGGCTTTCCAAGCAATGAGGAAGTCAGCAGAAGGTTGCAAGATGTTCTGAAAGTCTTCTGTATTCTGAAGCAGCCACCCCTACCTTGACTCACTTGTACCACACTGGCCCCTTGCACACCCTTGTATGCCTTCCCCCACCTAGCATCAGCCATCCCAAGCCTCCTTGCACTTGCACCACACCACACTGGCCCCTCATGCACCCTCCTGCATATGGTAGCAGCCGCCCCACTCCAATGCACCAGCCTCTCACACACCCTTGTGTGCCCTCCCCACTTGACAGCAGCTATTTACCTTCTTGCCAACTTGCTTGCAAGCCACCTGGGACTTACAATGTCCAGCCAGTTTCCGAGCTGACTTTGGTTGTTGGAAGCCAGCAGGAAGTTGTGAGGAGGTGCTTGCTTAATGACCTTCAAATCTCACTTTATGATGGCAATAGGGACTGTCAGGATTACCATCACTAGGTGATATGTTCACATGACATCATGTTATAACTTCATTGATAAGTGATGGAAATTTTGGTTCCAATTACCATTTGTTAACCAAGAACTACTTGTATAGGGTATCTCCTATGACAGTGTATGTAAAAGTTGGACTTTGAAAAAGCAGGATAGGAAGAATATTGACCTTTGTGAACTTTGGAGAAGATTCCTGGACAGCCAAGAAAACAAACCAATGGCTCACTGAATAAATCAAGCCAGAGTTCTCACTTGGGGACAAATGATCAAGCTCAAATGAGTCTACTTCGGACGTATGATGTAAAGAACCACTTCTCTGAAGTAGTCTCTAATGCTGGGAAAGGGGGAAAGAAAGAGAAGAAGAGGATGACTAGCAACAAGGTGGATGGACTCACAGTTGTGATGAATGCACTGTTGGAAGACAAACTGTCATGGAGGAAATCTATCTATACGGTCACTAGGAGTTGAAAATGATTTATGTCACAAAATAAATCAGTATACTATGTGATGAATTAAACCATATGGAATCATGCAAAGTCATCTAGAAGGTTAAGAGTTGCCATATATTATTAAACTAAACTTTAAAATCGAGTAGATCTACATCTTTTCAAAAACAAAATCACTTTTTTCACAAAGGCAAATACCCAAAGCTGTTCATGCATAGACAAGTTCCAAATTTTTGGAATACAGTATAATTTGACTTTACATTTATCTTTTGAAATCTTAACTAGATAATCTTTTCTTTGCTGAAGTTGTGAATTTGAAGGAAAACTAGTGCATACACTTTGGGAATGTCCATGGATAATTTCTTCTTGGTGAGGGAGATTAATATTGTGTGGACAAAGTAGTGGAAAGGATTTTAAAACCCTGATCTCTTTGCTTACATATTCTTAAAAGAATCATCCGATCCAGGCTTGTTTCAAAAATTACACAAACTTAGTCTCTTCTTGTAAGACTTACAGTAGTTTCTAGTCTCTTGATCAAGTCTTGTTTTAAAAATTACACAGACTTAGTCTCTTCTTGTAAGACTTACAGTAGTTTCTAGTCTCTTGATCAATTACACTGTTCTTCTCTGAATCAGTTTATTTTCCTGAATCCTCCTTCAAATGTGGTATAGTACAGGGCAACGGTATCCCATAAGGTGGGATTTGACAAATTCAGAACAGAATGGTATTACTTTCATGATTTGGAAGCTATGCTTCTAACAATGTACCCTAAAATTGCATTTGTCTTTTTAGCAGATATATCATGCTGCTGACTCATGTTCAGCTTATGATCAAGTAAGATTTAAGATTCTTCTCACACATGCTGTTAGCAGTGAGCTATCTCCCACCTTATTTCTGTGCATTAGATTTCATTTTTTACTCAGCAAACTTTGCATTTATCTAAACAGGCTGAAAACATAATTACATTCATCTAAGATTATTTTGAAGTTGGTTTTTATTTTCTACAATGTTAGTAATACCACATGGTTTTGTGTCATCTGGAAATTGGATAGATGTTCTCATTATCTCTTCATTAAAGAGCAAGTCACGTTGCACTCCTTGTTATTCACTCCAGTTTGATAAGGGCTCTTTGAATATGACTTTAAAACTACCTTTGTGCTCACCAAATAGGTATGGCATCTGGTCCATACTAAATTAGCTTGCTAATCAAAATGTTATGGGTTGCTTTGTCAGATGTTTTTGTTGAAGTCAAGATATATTATGACTGTAGAATTCCCAAAATCTATAAAAACGTTATCTGATGGAAAATATGACATAAGATTAGTCTGACAAGTTTTTGACAATTCTATGCTGGCCTCTAGGAACAAGAATCTTGTTTTATGGCTTTGGAATCTTCCCAGGTATTAATTTCAAAATAACTGGTCTGTATTCACTGGCTCCTTCTTTTCCAGTTTTGAAAACAGGGACACCCTGATCCAGTCATCTGGATTTCACCTATCAAAAGTGAAGCAAAGGTTTTATACTTTGTATTGAAATTTTGTCATATAGATTTCTTCTAAAAGTGTGACCAGACAAGATGGATACATCTTTTTGGTCTGCAATTTTATTTTTAACATTGTTGTATAGCCTGCCCACCCCCAGTGAGGCACCACCTTGCTGTGGTTGGGGGCTTGTGTGCTCTGAACAAGATGAGAGCTCTGCCAGAGGTTCAACCATTCTGGACAGGTCTCATCAGAGAAGCCAGACAAAGAGTGTCTCCCACCTACAAAAATATGAGAAGTAAATTACAGAAATCCATACTGGCTCGGTTGTCACCCAGGTTAACAAGGACCGCGCTAGATGTTATTGGGGATCCTGGACATCTAGTGGAAAATGAGCTACAAGACTCCACTGGAGAAGGAAATGGCAACCCACTCCAGTAT
>JANHZU010003588.1:98873-112562 GCA_032468055.1 Acrochordus granulatus
GTTTGTGTGTGTGTGAGCAACATGGAAGAGGGAGGGTCATTCTTCCTACACTTTGAGAAGAGTACTGGCTGGCATGAGGGAGATGAGAGGGAGGAGAGGAGGGGGAGGGGGATTTCCTAGAAGGAGAATCTGGAGTCTGAATCTCACAAGTTCTTTCTCTTGAATGACTTTCAAATAATTTCAGCAGCGAGAGAGAAGAACCATTGGCTCCATTGTGAGATTTCCAGCACAAGCTCATCGCGTGGTGCTTGTCTTGTGAATTGCCGTTCATTAACTGAATTAAATTTTATAAAAATGTTTGCTCATCTTGCAAAAATCTTGTAAACCGAGGTGCTCACAATCCAAAGTTCCACTTTATATTATTTCTTATAAAGGTAAAGATGTAACTAAATAGCCACTTTAATCATGTGTAATCTTAGGAACAGCTAATAATCAAAAATGATTCTTTCCTCCCTTGAAAATCTTTGACTTAATATTATATGTTTGATAATTAAATGTTGATTTATTGAGTCAGAATCACTATATATCTTACTGGGTATCTTTAATAGTAGAGATAATATTACCTTGTTGCAACTGGGTAGCTAGTAATTTATCAAATCTTTCATTTTACTTTCAGTACTTTGGCTTAATAATATTCATAATTCAGTGAATCTTCAGTTTCAAGTGTAAAGAAGGGATTTTCTTGTTTAGCGCTTGCAGGAGCTTTACTTATTTCTGGTGTAAGTAATCTTGTTTATGTGCTCAAACATTTCTCAAGTTTTATTTTTCCAAATGCTATGATTAATTTCTTTTTCCATGAAGTGCTGAAATAGTACAACATGCTATATTTACTCAAAGAGGAAATAAGTGAAACATTTCTATAATATGTTTGGAAATGTCTTGCAAAAGGATAATATTTCATAGTATATATTCAATATATAATTATTTACCGTAAATAAAGATTATAAGCATTTAATCCCTCAAATTAAAGAACAAAATAAATAAATTTCTGGATTATTTATTTATTTAGATCACCCCAAAATTTGAATGCTTTTTAAACAAAATTACTAAAGCTCCAGGAGATTTTGAATTTGAACTAATACAGTGGAATCTTGGATTGTGAGCATAATTCATTTTGGAAGAGTGCTCTTAATTCAAAATGCTCTTATACCAAAGCAAATTTTCCCATAGGAAACAATATAAAGTTTGATGATTTGTTCCACATACCCAAAAATATTCATAAAAAAACATTTTCAATAGTATTTTATGTAGAAATGATTGTCCCTAATATCTGAAACAGGTAACAATGATTAATATTAAAATAAAGTAGAAATGAATTAGTCAAAAATTTGAGTTTGAAAAGAGTCCTGGCTGGTGTGAGGGAGGTGAGAGGGAGGAGAGGAGGAGGAGGGTTATTGCTTGGAAGGAGAATCTGGAATCTGAATCTTGGGAGTTCTTTCTCTTGGACACCTTCCACTAACAGTGCTGGCTTCACCCAAATTATGCTTTTTGGATTCAGTGTCCTCTTTTTACTCACTGGAATGTCTTTCCTTTCGATTAACAAGGAACCTATCCGATGATACTTGCTTTTATCTCCATTTGAGGATTTTGCAGAAATGTGACTTGTGCATTGTTTTTAAACAGATTTGTTGTTTGCACTGCTACAGCCTTATTCAGGTGGTGTTTTTCTATAAAATTTTGCTCTGCTTCCCATATTTTGCAAACCTCCCTAATCTCATTTGAACTGAGGGATCCCTCCAACTGTTCCTCCTCCTCTGATGAGATCTCCTCCACAATATCTTGCTGTTGCTCAAGATGCAGATCCATCAGCTCATCCATAGTCAGCTCCTGGCTATATTCCTCCACCAGCTCTTAAATGTCCTTTGCATCCACCTCCAGTCTCATACTCTTTCCCAAAGACATGATGTCATGGACAGATGGTTCCTTTTTGGGAGCAACCCTCTCAAGGTCACATTCAAGAATGCAGTCAGGACTCAGTTTTCCCCAAGCAGAATTGAGGGTTCTCTTGGCGACTCCTTCCCAGACTTTATTGATGATCTTGAGGCAGCCCACAATATTTAAATGATCCTTTCAAAACTCTTGGAGAGTAAGGATAGTTCTTCTGGTCACCTTGAAGCATTGCTGAAATAGTGCTTTCGTGTAAAGCTTTTCAAAGTTCGAGATGACCTGCTGATCCATGGGCTGGAGTAGTGAAATGGTGTTGAGAGGAAGAAACTTGACCTTGATAAATTTGAACTCCTCCAATAAGTCATCTTCAAGGCCTGGAGGATGGGCAGGAGTATTGTCCATAACCAGCAAGACTTTGAGTGACAGATTCCAGGAGATATTGCCTCACTGTAGGACCGAAGACTGTGTTGATCCATTCGACGAACAAGATACGCGTGACCCAGGCCTTGCTGTTGGATCTCCACATCACAGTTAACTGGCTGTTCTGCCCCTTACATTTCTTGAAGGCTGGTGGGTTCAGAATGATACATGAGCAGTGGCTTTATTTTCAAATCCCCGCTTGAATTGGCACAGAACAAGAGGGTGAGACGGTTTTTCATGGGCTTGTGCCTGGGCATTTCAGTCTCTTCTGCTGTGATGTAGGTCCTCTTTGGCATCTTTTTCCAGAAGAGACCCGTCTCATTGCAGTTAAAAACTTGCTGCGGCAGGTAACCCTTGGAAGTCACAGAATTTCTGAACTCTGCAGCGAATGCCTCTGCTGCCTTAGCGTCTGAGCTCACTGCCTCTCTGTGCCTCAGAACACTATGGATGCCACTTCCCCTCTTAAAATTATCGAACCATCCCCGGCTCACCTTGAAATCTGCTTCTTCTTCTGACAATGTACCTGGCAACTTCACTTTGAGATCGGCATACAGTGCCCTTGCCTTCTTGCAGATAATGTTCTCAGTCATAGCATCACCTGCTAATTGCTTCTCGTTGAGCCACACAAGAAGCAACTTTTCTACATCTTCCAGAACACATGGGCGTTGCTTTGTTATTCTCGTGACTCCTTTTGCTGCATCTAGTCCCTTTATCTCTTCTTTCCTTTTTAAGATGGTGCAAATCATCAACGTCAACTTGCTATACATTCTTGTGAGGTCAGCCACACGCACATCTCATTCGTGCCTCTTGATGATTTCCTTCTTAAGATCTATCATAATTATCTCCTTCCTACCACCTTCCTTTTCGCACTTCTTCTCAGGGCTTCCCACACACACACATGGTCACAATACATCACATATAAACACACACAGTAATAGCGTAAAATGCACATGGCAGCATCAACAGAACTCTTGCATGGATGCTGCCTGAACAAGAGATACAGTGCACACTGACTGAGGACATGTAGTTCCATGAGATTTCCTGTACAAGTTTATGGCACAAAGCTTGTCTTGCAAGTTTTCACTTGTTAACCAACAGTCAGTGTGTCAGTTATTAAAAAATTTTGCTCATCTTGAAGAACACTCATGAACCACGTCACTTGCAATCCAAGGTTCCACTGTATATGTAAAGAATTGTTTCTCTTTTATTGTGGGGTGGGTGTATGCCAGCAGAATCAAGTTGGGTGTTTTCTGAATTTTTGACAACTATCCCAAAAGGTTTGCCATCATTGCTACAGGGCCTGGATTTCAACCATGAAGTGAGTCATAGCTGCTTGATTGCAGATTTTTTGTAGGTACAAGTGATCAAAGCCCTCGCATCAGCAATTCCCTATGAATGAAAAATTCATCTGACTGCTTCTTGTATTTTCTCAAGCAGAAGATACAGTACTGACAATGAATTGGTTAACTTGCTTTTGAGATGCTGGCATATTGCTGTCTTATGTTGTTGGAATATATCTTTATTTCTCTCTCACTCTCCAAAATGAGGCTTCTTTTATCATTCTTTTACTCCTGCCAATTCAGAAAACCCCAAAACAATAATCAATCATTGTCTCCTATCTCTAGCACTGGACTGTTGCAGGAGAATTAAAAGGGAATCCTTGATAGGAAAAGCTGAGTGCAGGGCTTGCTCACTCTAGAGAAGAATACATCCTAGCCACACAACTGTGCTAAAACATGACTTGTTTTGCACTTGAATATTCCTAACTGATTATTGAAGCATCAAGTGGTCTCTTGCACAAAAAGATTCTGTTCAAAAAGGATGTTGTTTTTTGTCAGGCAGGACATGATGGTTTTTTTTGAAGAAAGTTTGCTTCAGCTAAGCACAGTATGCTTTTGGAGAATTATAGACTCTGGATATAATGGTAATTACTGGTAAGAGGGTTTATGCTTGAAATTAAGTGTTTGGCAGGGTATCTGCTCATTCTGCTGAGCAGTTTCCTGAATTTCTACCTGAAATTTTTGAATTCTGGTTTGAATTTTGATGGGACACCATTCTGGAAAGTCAAGGTTGAATTAAAGCTATGTCTTACTTGATGTTTTTGAATTCCTACTTCCAATGTTCACATTAACTAGCTTGTATAATAGTAAGAAGTGATGGAAGTTGCAACCCAGTTCCATTGGCAGTGCTAACACTTTGTTCATTCCTAATGTGAGCACAAAATAATCTGAAAGGGAATGCATCAGTACAATAGGCAAAGAAGTAGCCGGAAGGCTGCCATATCTAGGCAGCCTCTCAGAAGAACTACCTGACTGGAGAACAGGAGGAGATTCTGCTAACACAGCTGTGAGAAGGAATGCTGTACTGCAGATTTTTTAACAACTTCAGGCAGGGTTGAAAGTGTCCTGGAGCCAAGTTATCATAAGTCTTTCCCCCCCTTCTACAATCACTTACTATGAAGTATGAGACTCTTGCAAACCCCGAAGCTTGAGAATCTTAAAAGGAAAGCTTTCAGGATGAGAGGGAGTTCAGAAGCCCTTTGTTAGGCAGACTGTCTGAATCCTCTCTTTCCTGAGAGATCACAAGTGCAATTTGGGGGCCATAGCTAGCTGTTTGTGCACCCCCTGGGACACAGGCATCCATCTATTTCTAGATGCAGTGGAGAACTCATAATATGCACACATGCGTGCTCACACAGACACAAAGGCCCATTATCCATCTGAGCTGAATTATATTTGCCAGCAGCAGGGGGAAGAACAGGAGCTTTCCCTGTGTCTCTTTAATGCTTCTAAACAATACAGGCTGCTGCTGGCACTCCTGTGTTCCTTTCCCTTCAATGCAAAGAGAGAAAGATGCTTACGGTGCTAATTTATTTGTGATGCTACTATTACAGGTTAAATGAAGAACTAACTTTAAAAAAGAGAAGGGATGGAGTTCCAATAATAAGCTCTTCTATCTTTCCAAAGGATTTTCCTTTGTCCCAGATCCCAGGATGGAAGTGTCTGAAGCAATCTACTCAGATCTATAGTATTGTATCTGAACCACTGGGCCAATGAGTGGAGTGTTATCTATTTTAAACTGCCTGGGAGAGGTTCTCCATAAGCAGAGTTTCAGATAGGATCTTTCCTAACCCTTCTCAGACAGCCTTGGGACTGAAAATGATACTTTTGCAGTCATGTTGCTGAGGCATGACTCTGTCCATTGATGCTCAGATAAGAAATTGGCATTGGTAAGTATCAGCTGATAGCCACACACCTGACACACACTCTCCTTCCAAGCCCCAGAACTTCTGATCATGCTCATTTTCCTTCTTGCTGTTGCTGCCCATGCTTCTGTCCAAGTGAGTGAGTTTATTATGATCTAATTTAAATCAATATGTCCTATTTTGGGGTGGAGATCTCAGCTTTTGTTCTCTATAAAAGGTCATACATATAGGTAGATAGATAGGAAGATAATTTTATCAGGACTCAAAAATCAAACTTTTTAAATGCCCCTCTCCCAACATAAATCCAGTGCTTCCTGGTAACATGTCCACTCTGTTACTGCTGCAATTCACTGTCCTCTTAGGAAGGAGAAAACAATTGCAGCAAAGTATTTCTGATTCCCAACCATTTCCCTCAGATTGTCCAGAAGGATATTATAATAGATGGTATCAGATACTGCAATGATGCCCCAAAACACAACTAGACATTTCCCTATTTACATCCTAATGCAGGTTGTCCACTAGGGTGACTGAGGGGATTTCCATCTCCTTCCCAGCTCTGAAATTTAAGTGAAACATGTCTATATCACCAACTTCCCCTACAATAATATGCTAAAATAGGTGGACCTAGTACAAAGATGTACTAGGTCCACCTATTTTAGCATATTATTGTAGGTCCCAAGAATACCTCCATCAGCGGAAGCAATAGGCAGTATCTAGTCTGTCCAAAGCCTAGAAAAACTGGATGGTCAGCTTAATACTGAAGCTTCCTCTTTACAAATACTTTTGTTTTTGGGAGTACTTGGTAGGCCTAAAATATCATCTTCGTGGAAAGTATTTTTTTCATGCAACAAGAAAAAGTAATGTACACCAAAAAGGGTTTGGCTTCCTAACTTATTTTCTAACCACCAAAGCTAGTCAATATCCTTGTCTGCATAACATACATAAGTGAGAGAAGAAGCCAGTGAAACCTTCAGATTAATACTTCTGGCAGTACAACACAGTAACTAGATCACAGTCATTCTTTAGGGAAATATAATCTCTACCACTTTCTTTGGAAACTGTCTGTATACCATGAGGCAAAGTTTCACTATATCACTAATCCCATTCCTATTCCCAGGAAGACAACAGAAGGGTTGGTTTTAATACCACAGGCATGCATGCTGATGGGCTAGGTCTTGGTGATCACTTCTGTAATGGGAACATCTGATTTTTTTAACCACGCTTTCTCTCCCATTCTTTTTCTTGGAGAACAGACAGCCAACATGGGGAAGTTGACTGGGTTTTGGTATTCCATGACATAGCAGATTGGATGGGATTAGTTCAAACCTTTGTAAATTGATTTGGTTGACTGGGATAATCAACCAATTTTTAGTGTTTCCATGACCAACTATCTCCTCCAGGAACCATTTAAGCAAACTGTGGTAAGTGAGCCACTGTGATGCTTAATAGAGAGATGGAAGTCACCATTCAGGAATTGATCCAATCCTCTACTTAAGGCAGATTATAACCTTCCTAATAGAGTATCAGTTCAGCCATAACATCCATGCATCAAGTGAAGGGAAACCCTTTCCCTGGTATGTGAGAAAGACCAACTTAGCATGTTGTACTGCCAGAACCACCAGTCTGAAGGTTTCACTGGCTTCTTCTCTGACTTAAGCATGCTAGGCAAACAGGGATATTGAGAAGCTTTAGTGATTAGAAAATAAGTTAGGAGATGGAGGAAAGAGATGCTGCCTAGGGAACAGTTAGATAAGAGACAATATAGCCCATAGCTGGATAGTGAGTGGGGCAAAAGATTCATAAGAGGTTCTCCCTAGTTTCTCAAGTTATAAAGGAGATAACAGAAGAAAAGTACTATAGTCTTGCAAGATTCTGTTAATGTAGCTTTACAATAAAGTAGCATTAACTTATCTGGTCATGTTTCCCGTCTAGTCTACCTGTAAGGTAAGGCTGACAGGAAGTTGGTTCTGCTCTCAAAGCATTCTTATCTTTATGAAATGTTCTTAACCTTCACCCAAAATCTGTCTTACCTTAATATAATTATTCTGTGTTCTATAATCTGGGATCATAGAGGTCTTAAGCTTCTTCAGATACACTTCAAATATCTAAAAAGTGCTATTATATCTGAATCCTCTTTTGTTAAGACTAAACATACCCAGTTCTCTCAGGCTGTCCTTAAATTCCAGATGTTCTTGCCTTTCTCTGCATCTGTTTCTGTTTTGATATTTCTGAGACCTTCTTAAAATGTGATGCCTAAGATTGGGTTTAAATTTTACAGAACATAATGTAACTATTTAGAAACTCTATTGATAAGACCTAAAAATTGCCTTTGCCTTTTGTTAGGCAATACCAGGAGACACTATTTCTGCTCACTTGAGCACCTTCTAACAGTGGGCAAGGCAAGTACTGTATCGGGTGCAAAAAATAACTTCCAAATGCATTAGGATTTCAAATCCCATCATTCCCCAACATAGCCAAGTTATTATATATAGATAAAATAATATTGGAGGCCTTAGGCTAGATCAGGCTGAAGACCTACCTGGTCTCAGAATCTGTGCAATACGGGGGTTTCTGATGCCTATGAAAAAGCACAAACAAGACAGAAGAGTAATTGTGTTTCTCCACTGTTGTTTCTTGGCAGGAGGCATTTTAGTAATGCTGACTTTCCTCCTGAAGGTTTAATGCAGTCAGCAACCCAATAAGCACTAATAGTCCAATCCTCCATTTATCTGTGCTACCCCTTAAACTAGTGGCCATAAGCACATCTCATGGTATCTCATGGTACCCCTTAAACTAGTAGCTCACTGTATCCTTCTTTTAGTCCTTAATCTTCCTACAGAGTTTCAGTTGATTACCCTTAATTTTAACACTGGGGGAGAGGAATGGTCTTCTGTCTATATTTTCCACACCAGGCAAGATCTGGTATATTTTTATCATGTTCCATTTAACCATTTTAAGTCAAAAAGCCCCACACACAGTTGTCTTTTTCCATATGGGAGTGACTAAGTGACTAATCATTTTCTTTGCCTTTCTTTACATTTTTTCCTAGCTCTCTAATGACCTTGTTTAGTGGTAAAGTGATAATAGCTGTGCACAGGATTTCAAGTGTGGTTGCACCATGGAGATATAAGCATCTTGATGATGGTGGTACTTTTACTTTCAATTCCTGTCTTAGAAATGTGTTGCATAATATGACTCCATTTTTCCCTGATCAATCTACTAGCTCAGGCCCCATTAGGATGTAGAAGGGTTTTTTTAATGTGCAGTAATGTATATTATTTCACATTAGAAAGAATCCACCAGAGCTTTTTATACTCCTTTTTTTCATTTTACCACACTAAATAATTTGATACCATCAGCTAAATTGGCATTTGATTGTTCACATATATGCCAACTGTTCAGATTTGGCTGAGATGCCTGGATTTTCAAAGCCTGCTATGAAGTTCCTCCCCAAAATCCTGGGATGAACTATGGAAACACAGGGACTATCTTCTCCGCTGAGTGGGTGGGGGAAATCTCTCACCCTTGCCCTTCTGCATCTTGGTGTATGGGGAGCAAAGGGCAACTTTTTAGCTCTGCAGTCCTGCCACTTCAGCTGCAGATACAAAGCATGCATCTGCATTTGTGAATGAATGAATCCCTCTCATCCCCCCCCCACCCCAAAACAACAGAGAGGGAGTGATTGGCTCACAAACTGCTCTAACAGTCCTTGGTTCTCACTGGGTTCCTTGTCACAAAAGTCCTCAGAAATCTTGGGGGTTGGGTGGGAGGAACATGAGGGTGTGGCCAGAAAAGCCCCCCACTTAAAACAAAGAAAAAGAAATAGGCACCAAGAGTGGCAGTATGCAGTAAGTTTGGATGGGAAGAATTCTTTAAACGTATCAGGTTATATTGCAGCTATAAAAGATGAAACCACAAATATAATGGCTGCCTCTCTGGTTGCCAAACAATTCTTTGGTATTTTATTAGATGATGTGGGAAATTCATGCAAAGTCCATATTAATTATGAATCAGGATTCAATAATAGGGCAGCAGATCAGCAAGGCACCCCTAGTTGCCCCAAGAAAGAGATACTTACAAATGCCATTGTCAAGAAAATTTTTCATTTTACCACACTAAATAATTTGATACCATCAGCTAAATTGGCAGATAAGAAATAATTTGCAGATTTGTAAAAATAATAAGTTGTCTGCATGGAATCACAAAATATTATTTTATGCATAATTCCTGCCCTGGTGGCTGTGCAGAATGCCAGTCTGCAGCAACACATTCAGAGAGCCCAGAAGGTCGTCACCACTGATCATACAGAGAGTGGGTTTTTTCCCCAGCTTAGCAGTTTGATTGGACAGTGGAGAAAATGCCATTTGATTATTTGCCTTAAGTAGCAAAACATGTCAAGAGCCAAGCAATCTTAGATGGCTCTAAAGAGAGTTAATTATAGGACCACCAAATGGAGGTCCTATGTTCAGAGCAGAGCATAATATTGATGATGGAATGACAAGTCAAAAGCTCTTTCATTACCAAACAGTAGAGCAAAGGGCTCAGTTTCAACTTAAGTTTCCAAGGAGTACTTTTACTCCTCAGAACACTGTAAGCGACACTGGACAAGCCTTGGTCTTGTTCAGCAAGACTAGCAAGACTAGGTGTGCTCTTTGTGACCATTGTATAAGAGAAAAAAAGTCACCATCCAAGTTAAGACCCTGGAAAGAATTGCCTTCTCCCCATTACTCACTTCTTCCAGTCTAGTAAGTCTGCAGAGAGTCTGCACTTTGACCTCCAGCCACCTCTCCTGAAGAATGCTTTTATTCAGTGAACATCAGTAAAACCTGCCTGAAGGGTCAGGAATGAGGTTTCATTGCCAGATTGATGGGATACGATAGCCGAAACAAGACAGGATCTGAATCCTTAAGAAGATTTAGATTAAGTTCTGCAGTAGGTACTAGAGAGATCAGATGCTCCTCACCTCCACGGCCATTCATAGGCCTCCATATGTGTAAACATCAAGATTGAAATCTTGGCTTTCTCATAAGAAACCAATCTCCCTCAATTACATGTTTGCCTTTCCATAAAGCAGGCACATGTAAAGCTTTAGAACATCTCTACTCCTGGACATAAGGGACAAACGTCCCCATTTTCAGCATAATCCAGTGCCAGACTAGCAGTATGCTTAGTGTGAGGAGTTTTTTGTCTTGGAATTAGTGTGCCTTCTGTAGTTTTTTCTGTATTTCCCTTCGTCACAACAACACTGAGGGAATGCAAATGGAATCCAGTTAAGAGTACCGCCTTTGCAGGCACCCATAGCAATTATCAGTTTAGTTGTCGAAGACATAGTTTAGCAGCAATCAAAGCTAGCCGGATTGATTTCTTGTTTTGTTTTAAGTGTAGTTAATCTGATTGTTTATTTAAAGCGATAGAGCAGAGCAAGAAGTTGCAATTCTATTTTTGCCTCTCCATAGATTTTTATTCAGAAAGCTAAGCTTAAATAGCTGAAGGTGGAATGAAGGAGATTCCTAAACAACCCAGTATAATATCAAGTTTCGTCAGCTTGGCAGTTCTCTGGATTCTTTACTATCTTTTGAGAGTAGATTGTTCATTACAATTGATCTTAATGTGTTCGCCCTGTGTACAATGATATCTGTCTTAGCCACTTCCAGGACGTCCTTTCCTACAGAAAAATAAACCACTAAAATCCATCTACCAAAATGGCCTAAGGGACTTCAACAAATTCAAAGCGACATCCAGCAAACATTAGCAGATGGGTATTTGCTAACCAGTTTTGTTGTCAAGTCAGCAGGAAGGAACAAGGCTGATCCAAGTCCCTGTCTTCCTGCCTTATAGAAATGTTTTTTGTGAATATGCTTTTATTAAAACTGTTAACAGGGATTTAGATGGTTTCCCTGGAAGACCTTGTGGAACTTGGGTTAAATTAATGATATCGTATAGAAAAATTGGCATTATGCATAGAACCATAACAAAGTTTCTGTGGGGCTTTGATTTTACTTTGGCCATGAGAGAGTATCTTTTCAGACTTGGTTTGTTGATAGATGTAACCACAATTTAGGGGAGTGGGGGCTGAATGGTTAAGATACTAGGCTTGTTGGCTGGAAAGGTCAGCAGCTGGAGTTCGAGACCCAGGCACCATATAATAGGGTGAGCTCCCATTGTTTGTTCCATCTCCTGCCAACCTAGCAATTCGAAAGCATGAAAAAATGCAAGTCCATAAATAGGTACCATTACTCTCTACTTTTTGAATTGTCCAGATGTTTGATGACTAGCAGCCTTGTTTTGGTAGTATTTAAACTGGTCTTGTTTTCACTCTATCCAGATTCCCATAGACTCCTGGCACCAAGTGAAAGCTTCCCTGGTGTCTCCAACCTGCCCCAAGGGGGTATTTTTTATTGGAATTATGTTTTCCATGTGGATTTCTGTCAAACAGGAACATTAATGGGATGTTTGTCTTGACTTGGGTACTGGATATTTCAACAAACAAACATAAAAAATATACTTTTTTTAAAGGTGTTGATATTCTCTTTTGCATATGTGGGATATATTCTGGCCAAGAACACTGCTAGTGTTTATGAAGATGTGAAAGGAGCCATGCCACTTCACCTTGTGGTAAGTAGTTCAGTACTGAAACAAGCATGAAAATTAAGAGTAACATACTATATACTCCAGTCCAAGGCTATGGGATTCCCTGGATGGATGTAGTCACTTATGAATGAATTCTCAATGTGTGTTCCACAAAGCGATTGCAAGTAGTCTCTGGACAACAATAAATATCTTTGTCTCTTTATCTATAATTTATCCATTCACCCATCAGTTTATTTATCCTGGTTATTTTGGGAAAATACACTAACATTTTATAATCTCATGAGATGTTGATCATTTTTTATCTCAGAAATATCTTAATTTTCTGTTTTTAATTCTTGGGTCTTGGCTCTATTGGGGAAGGGATCATATGTAATTAGTTTGTGGATACTTATTGATCTCTGATTTATGTGACACTTGCAAAAGCTTTAGTGTTTTGCATAAAGGTTGGGAAACAGTGTTACTGCAAGGACTAGCTGTTTGTTCTTTACAGAAATTGAAAAAGCCACTCCCATATCAATTGGCATGTAATTCACAAGAGTTATGCATGTGTCTCCAAGTTGATTCTTAGCATGCTAAGAGCAAAACATAACTCCCCTTCATCCCCTCTCTCCCCCACTCCCACCACCAACATTTAATCATTAATTTCAGAGGATGTTATGCATGGCATGTGATAAAAGTTGTGAGAGAGCATGGTTTTACCTGACATCATTATCTGCCTCTTTATTGACATGACATGGTAAATATTAATTGCTTCCAACCATTAAAAAATCAAGTCCCAGGGAAAATGAAATTGCACAGAACAACGTATATATTGAAAAGAGTCAGCTGTTCAAACACAGTGCTCGTTCTCTAAATGTGTGTGCATTTTTCCAGTCTCTAAATTAAATGTAGTTTGGAGATGGATCAAAATGGTCATACTGAAAAGAGATACCCTTAGACTTTTTAACATACTTAGTGACTCATTGTTATAAGAACTTGCTAAGGAACACAACTGCTGATCCCAAATCTTTTGATTATGCTCCAGGTGAAGTTATGATGTTGTGGAGTGATTCTTCTTCTTGCTTTCCCCCATTTACCTTTTACATAAGAACCTGCAGGGATTTTGGCTCCAACTGACCAGGGCAGTCACTCTTTTTGAAAGGGTTTTGTTTTGCTAGATATCTGGCAAACACATCTGTGTTTGCATAAATCATGTGGCTGGAAGCTAAAAGGAAATCCTGGTGTGTTTCAAAGAGGAACTGACCAGCATACATTAGGCAGAACAGCTGCAATTCTTTCTGGATACCAGCGTCTTCACCTTGCAGATGGGAGGTCATTCTGTTTGGGGACTTCAGGGTGAGAGGAGATGCAGGTACATGGAAAGGAGAGAGGGGTTATTATTACTGTTTCCGTAGAGCCCAAAGAAAGGTGATGATTTTGCTGGATCAGGACAAAAACCCCTAGCCCATTTTCCTTGCTGGTAGGCAAAGGCATGCAGACACCCTAAAAATGAGTAAGATCAATTCGTAACAAAGAGATCCTTATTGCCTAATGATATCACAGCAAGTCCACACAGACTTCTCCTCCCAATTTCAGAGAATAAGATA
>JANHZU010003588.1:153767-176672 GCA_032468055.1 Acrochordus granulatus
TACCGGCCATGCAGCATCTTCTGCGCTTGAGGAAAACAAGCTGCCTGGCAGACATTGTCTCATTCCTCAGTCTTTTTAAAATTCTCTTAAATCACAACACACTAATATGGCATTAGAGTTGTTGCTCTGGTGCTAAACAAATTAATTAAAAATGTGCATTATTTTGTTGTATAAAAGTGTAATATATTTAATTTATTAACTAGTGCAGTGAACATATGTTATTGAGAACTTGTCTTTCTCCTTCAGACTAAAACCATTTAAACAATTAAAATAATGTTGTTGTGATTGTTTTAAAAAAGATACTGCAACAAGTTATATTAGCTTCAAGGGACCCTGGCATATCCAGATTTGCATTCTTGGCCTGTTTGCCATTATCCCACTATCAGTCATTAATTGGGTAATTATTTGTTCTCTTTGAACACCATGATATACAGAACTTTGAATTCAGAGTTCACTCTTGATTGTACTACTGGACCTGTGAACTGCCTAAGCAAGGATGGCCCTCCAGATATCAGGATCATAAAAGGTCATGAAAAAAAAAAGATTGGAAAATTGGAAAACATGTAAAGGGAAAGAAAGAGGGATCATGCATGCTTCTCCAATTGGGCACTCGTAGCCAGGCTGCCTGGGAAAGAGGAGCAGGTTTATGTTCAAGCACTTGAAAAGGCCCAAATTAGATGGCTGAAATAATGGATAAAGGATTAAGAAATGGATAGCTTTGAAAGTAAAGACTCAGGGATGCTATTCAGTGCAGATTTCTGCACTTAAGTCTGCATTAGATGTCATCTGGAAAAATGAGACTCACATCCCTACTCTTGTGTAGAATATTCAGAGCCATATAGACTTTGTTGCAGAGGGAGATTCAGTACAGGAAAGTATCAGCATAATACTCCGTTGCCGTAAGTTGATAAAGTACCATAGGTAGCTACTTTGGGTAGCTCGCCAGATACCAGAAATTTGTTAGCTAGGTACCACCGAGTTGCATCAGACTGCTAGGAGCTGTGTGAACAAATGCCTTCCATCTTGACCTGTCTCCAGTGCCAATCTGCAGTTTTTCCAGGGACATTCCCATGAAATCCCACTTTATTCATAGACTTCCCCTCCTTTTACTTCCCTTGTTCTTGCCAAACATAGTCATTTTAACAGTAACAACAGTAAAGAATGACTGGACCCTGGAGAGAGGGAGGAAACCAAGCTGTTTGATGACTTTATTGAAAGGCAACCTGCTGAATGCTGAGAAGAGCATTAAAGAAGGGAAGGATATCAGATGTGTTATTTGATAAAACACCCAATAATCTCCTTGTGGGAACAGAAACAATCAAAGCATGTTGGCAGCAACAGCATACACTCTGTGACATAACAGAGCATCATCCAAATGAACTGTAAAAGGCAAGAAATGTTCCTGGGGATAGAAAACAAGATCTATAGAAGAGGTGAGCTAGAAATCTTTTTTTTTTTTTTTGTGGCTCAGGAAAGGAGATTTGTGTGGCCTGGTCCTTTTAGAGCTTTCAAGAGAAAATCATTGGATACAGAATATCCCATTAAACTGATATCATTTCTTTCCTTCCCACAACCAGAAAAACAAGGAAAGCAGGCAAGTCTCCTTGCAGGTTAATAAACTTCACACACGTGTGTGCGCGTACATACATGCCCACTCAGAGCACAAGCAAAGAGCAATGGGCAAAAAGAAAAGCACCAAGGTCAATAGCGTGGAGTCTCTGGGGAGCAACATGACATGAGTCCTTTAAAATATTAATTCCCATTTTCATTGGAAGATGAGTCAGCAGCAGTGATAAAACCCCAGAGAAGTCATAAAAAGCCAGAGCAATTGATAAAGTGGAGAGTCGACATAATAAAATTCCGCCACGTTGAAGGTCAGGTCATGCCTGTCTCAGTCAGGGCTAAAAGCCAACAGATGGATGAGTTGCCTGCTCCATCGCCCTCAGGGCCAGGGAAATGACACATCTGAAAAGGCTGTGAATCTCAGCAAAACCACAGTGATGGGAATTTTCATCCTCCAAGGTGCCACCAATACTTGTTTGCCTACCTCAAGAATATGGCCATGCTCCTAAGTTTTCTGAAAACTGTACTTCTTCAGTGGTAGTTGTGTTCATTGATGCAGATTGATGGAAATTAATCTAAGTGAAGCAACTGCACTTCTTCTACAGGAGAATAAAAATTGCATCTGTCTAACAAGGCTTCACACATACACATAAATCACTTGGTCCTATACTTGATTATTCCTTGCAGAATGTACAATCTGGTTTCACTGAAAAAATATATGTTTGAAATCATGTGCAAGAATGGGAAATATTCACATGTAGCGTGAGATCTGTAATGTATCATTCACACATACAGCCATGGCTTTGGTCCCAGGCCAGGGGTTGATGTTTATTTTCCATTCAGTTTTCTTTTGTTGATTTTGCTGTGTATAGTATTAGATTATTTTAGTCTAGCTTGTCTGTTTAATGTTTTTAGCTGCTTTTATATTTTCATTTGTTTTGTACACCACTTAGAGTCCACTGGATTTGGGCAGCTGATGAATTTAAATAAATAAATAAACAAACAAACCATAACATGAGTTTGTAACTATCTGAAAATAGCTCAGCCAGGGGATGCTACTAACAGAGAATCCTGATGGTCTGTCCTTTTGATGGCTGCTAGTATCGATCTGGAGAATCTGTGTGTAATGGTGTTAGTTACTGGGTCTTGCATGCTGCGCTGTTATGTTGATCTGAGGGAAAGAGTCTTACACTGAATCAAGCCATGGATTCCTCTGACCAAGTATATTTAATTCTAACCAGAGTTTCAGATGGGAGTTTTTCCAGACCTAACTGGAGATGCTAAGATTGAATCTAAAATTTCCTGGGTGCCAAACCTGTGCTGTGTCACTGACTTAGAGCCTTCTTAAAGAGCAAAGAATTGCCATGTGGACAAGGCCATGTGCCCTATTCATAAATGAAAGTACAGTATTTGCAACAACTGGTGGAAAGAATATAAGGGAAGAGAGCAAAAAGAACTGAGTAAACAGAATTATTGAAGGAAGGAGCTGCCTACTTTGCATCATCAAGGGTCTTGATAGAGAATAAGGGTTTCTCTGCACTGCTTATTTGCCCTGGTGTCAGAACAAGCCAGGAAACATTTTTAAACATTTTTTTTTTAAAAGCAAGAATGGATGTGACAGCTTTTATAAAAAAAACCACACCCCATTGCAAATGGGATCTCTGGGCACATTTTCCTGCTGTGTGTGAAAATAGTCTTTTCTTCTCAGGTTGACTCAAGAGCTCCTGTTCTCCTTGAGTGGCCCACTTCACTTTCTTACAGCTAAGCACAGCAATTCATTGGCTAGTTTGCTGAAGAAGGAAAGCCCTGTTATCTCATTTTCAAAGAATTTCTTCAAGACAGTCTTTTTCTACTTTCATTACACGATTGCCTCAGTAGTATGTTGGTTAGAATGCATTTCATGTGCAGAATATCCCTGGTTCAAAAACCAGAAAAAATGTCCTGGGGGGGAAGGCTGGAATATTCTTTTAAATACTAGAGGATAGTAAGTCCAGAGGGAGAATCAAGTGATTATAGAAACAAAAACGAGGGCATCCCTGGGTTTGATTTGGTTTTGTTTTAAAGTAGCCTGGGGAGAATGGGAAGATCAGGGAAAGTAATAATTTAAACAAAAATCATGCAGGGCTTTGAATCAGCATGGAAAACGCACAAAAAGAATTTTGATCGCAACACTGATTGTCGTGCCTCATATATGTGTTTTTGATGTTTCCCATTTGTATATAGATTCAAATTATTGTAATTCAATTTAACTTAATTCATTATGCACAGACACTTAGATGTGCACATAAAAGTGTCATGCATATCCAGTATGCTGAAGAGTCTCAGTTCAGCTTTTTTTTTTTAAAGATGTCCTAGCTTTAAACTGCCATGAGCACAGGACAGGCACAATTTAAAAGTGCAATGTGGGCATGCCCTTCCAGATCCTCAAGTTACCAAACTAGAAACCAAAATATATAATGAGGTGTTTTTTCTTTGCATGTGTATGTTTAATTTTAGCAGGTACTGTTGCTTGCATGAAGCGTTATGGATAACTGTCCTATAGCATTTTAGATTTTAATGCATTTTAATGCATTTCAACATTTCCCTTTAATCAAAACAGGACTGTTCATCTACCTACATTTCTGATTACCTCCTGCAAATCAATCTTGACATCTCCTACCATGTCCTCTCAGCCACACTTTTTGCAACAGTTGACTGCTGATTATATCTTAATTAAAGGTATAATATCTTTACCCTAAAACACCAATGTTGATTTTTATATACTGAGCTTCTTTTTAGGAGATTCAACTCTATCCCCTAAAATTTGTAATTGGATTTACATTTCTAGGTTTAGAAAATTCTATAGAATAAGTATATTTGAGATTATTTTTTAAGTGCATTATATTTATACTTCAAAGTTCTTCTTAGGAATTCACATGTTTGTTGTATTCATTTTCCTATGAAAAATGCCTTTCTTTTGAGGCACTACTGATGGCTAAACTCCCACCCACTTCAGCTACCAAATTACACAGATCTTACTATTGTTTTAATCTGAAAATTAGAATCACACTATTAATATTGTAAAGTATTTCCACTTTATAAAAAGCTTCTTGAATTTAATAAACTAGGATTGGAAGTAGTTTAGCACAGTTCTCTTACTGATATGTTACCTTAATGAATGAAGGAGCATTTTATGGGAGGGAGGGAGAATTGAAAAAGATGAGTACAAGACAGTACTTGTAATGTATAGTGGAACAGTCCAAATTTTGTCACTTTGCTACTTATAGTACAAAATTTGAATTTTAGTCACTTCTCATGTGCTGCTGTTCTTGTCTCTTATTTATTCAATTAATGAATCAAGAAGTAATTCAGATCTATTGTTTTATTCTTTGGATTCTTCTTCTTTTCATTGTAGATTTAGTGATAAAATAAGAAAAATGGATGTTTGGCTATCTCCTATTATACAGTATTTGATTCCAGCTCACTTTCTATTTCTTGTTCATGTGTACAACCACCAACTCTTTCAGTGCTCAGCACAAATTTGTTGTGTGGGTAGAGGGAGACAGGTAACAATGAACTTGAAGGAGAGGGGAGATAATTTAGTGTCAAGCCTCCATCTCTTGCATGCACACAGATAAAATATATAGGATGCACCCTTTAACCCTAACAGGAAGTTGTCCTAAAGCCAAGAGCAAGGAGTGGATCAGATAAGACTTTGAACTTGAGACCCTGTTGTGTACTTATTGTGCAAACTTTTGAGATGTTTCTTTCTTTCCCCTCTTGCTTTCTTGGAAAGATGTTTGTGTTCCTGGCTTTCTTGACTACCTCGTTTTCCTTAATAGTGTGTGCCCCACTACAAGGGACACAACAAAGGACAAGAAGCCACAACAAGCTTCTACTTGTTTCTTTTGATGGGTTTCGGTGGAATTATGATCAGGATGTGGACACCCCCAATCTAGATGCCATGACTAGAGATGGAGTGAAGGCACGCTACATCACTCCTGCCTATGTCACCCAGACAAGCCCGTGTCACTTCACTTTGCTCACAGGTAAGTGTTGTACTCTAGAAGGGAAGTGATGGGATGGAAAATTAAGGGGGAAAATGGAAATCTGAAATGGAGATGTCACTGGGGAGGGGAGGGCTGTAGATTTATGCTATCTTTTTGGTTTATGGAGTTAAAGGTGGGAATGGGAGTATTTAGCACTCTCATTCTTAACCCCAAGCTTTTACAATAAGCAAAAATTGCATTGTAAAAAAGCAGCTATTTTTCTGTTGCTCAGGATTCTGACTTGAAAATATATATTCATATCCTAACACATTAATATCCAGCATAGGTCTTACCTAATCATCAATGACCTGACTAGATTTGAATCAAGATGTAATGAATATAATCAAGAAGACAAAAGTATGTTTCATCATTTGAATCTTTATGTGCTATATATCAGGTTTGTTTGAAGCATTGGCAATCCAGCTCTTGGAGGATTATTTTGATAACAGTTTCATCTCTCAGCACAATTCAATCCACCAAACTCACCCATGTTCCTGAAGATCCCAGCTAGATGATGCAAATTTTATTGTCAGCTCTAGCGTTGATAAAAGCACTGAAAAAAAGTTGAATTGTCTGGACTTTCAAATAGTGATAATAAGCTAGTAGCTCTGGAGAATGCAAATTGTTACTCCTTGCTATAGGAATTTTTTTGCCCACTATTTTTTACACTGAGGAAACGTGCCTTCAGAATCATAATAAAAATATGATGGCTTTGCTGTAAATCAATACTTTAGGCACTGCACACATTGTTCTTAAGTTCAGTGATACCTCACATACCACTTCATTTGTTTCTTTTAGAGTGCTTCCAAATTTTAACCTTTCTTGATCTACCTCTGGGTCTTAGTTTTTGAGGAATTACACATTTTATGAGAATTGTCAATATAGTTATTAAACTTTCAGACAATTAGCTGTAGCTATAGCTGATGAGCAAAACAGATTCTTCCTCTAAATGTTTCCCAAATGTTCATGAAACAAAGTCATGATTAAAATCCTTAAGGCAATGGAGGTATGTAAGTAGTTGAGCTTGACTGATCCTCCAGAGTTAAACAGAATTGGACCTAGTTCATACTTTAACAGGAAACCATCAGGAGATCTTGGAGTGGCAGTCTATGCTGGAAAGTCATAAAATATCCTAGAAAAAGGCAATGGCAAACTATTTCTGAATAGCTGCCAAAGAAAGTTACATGAGTAGGTATTATAAAGAAGGAACAAATGCAGTATATGCCATATTGAGCTTATAAAGGAAAGACAGTATATTAAACAAATCAATATATCAAGTCACCTGAAATCAAACTTGACTTAAGGGAGTCTTTACTTTTTATAATTAAAAGAGACCATTTTAGAATAGTGCCTGTACCTGTACATCAATGACATTATAACCAAAACACAACTTCCTTGGCTCACTTGCTGTATTGTCTAGCAGTAATTTCATGGTCCATCACTTGCTTTTTTTCTCTCTTATAAAAGAAATGCAGGAGTGCTCAGGGATAAGTAGACAGAAACTGGGAATTTTAAGTGAGAATGAGTGGAATGACAAAGGAAGTGGAAACCATGGGCTTCATGTTTCCAATTAGAAAAGTCATTGGAGGCTCTTTTCTTGTTTTGTAAAAGCCTCTTTGACTATCCAAGACATTTCTTTGTGTGGGTGCAAGAGTGGCAATATCTCCATGAATTCTCAGACTTCTGTCCCTGAAGAAAGATCATTGTTATAGCTGAACAGATATGGGAGAAATATCTAACAAACACTAACAGAAGTCAATGAAGAACTTCAGGTAGAAGAAACAGAGAGAGCAAGCAAGTGCTGAAATGAAGAGGCCTAGTAATTCCACTAGGTCTGCATTATCAGACAAGTTCAAATATTGAAGTCTAAAAGACTTCATTGTTTTTCATTTTTGTCTTTTTCTTTAATTCCTGCCCTGCTCTTTCTTCATCCCACCCCAAAACCCCCTAAGGGGGTGAAAAGAGGGAGCAGTAGAAGAGAAAATGTCCTAGAAAGCAAAATGGTAAGGGAAGAGAATTCCCAGAAGCATGGAAGGATCCATCAGGAATTTTGCCCAAACTTCCCTCTCTCCTGGCAATGCTAAGGCAATGATTTTATGGTGGCAGCAGAGCATCAGAACTTCTGGACTGTGATTAATCCAACTAAGGAAGCTTTTTTTAGTCTTCTGGACTGTGATTAATCCAACTAAGGAAGCTTTTTTTAGTCTTTTGGCCATTTAGGAAAGCAAGGACCTATATTATCCTTGCAACAAACCAGAGAAGGCTGCAATTTCCCAGGTACTGGAGGCTCTGCAGCTGAGATATCTGGTAATGGTGGCCTAATGTTGTCCTCAAGGAATTAGTTCAATGGTCCCTCTGTGATGCCCTTCACCTATTAAGGCCAAGTATTCAGGTATTCATGAAATACACAGATTAAAACTGATTCCAAATTCCTCTTTCCCCTGATAGGAAAGTACATTGAAAACCATGGAGTGATTCACAACATGTGGTTCAACACTAGCACTGGACAAAAACTGCCTTATTACCATACCCAACGGAGGTCTGACTGGTGGGACAATGGAAGCCTCCCCATCTGGATCACAGCACAGAGACAGGTAAGTCCAAAACCATAAAAAGGAGTTTTCTTATCCAACATAATTATTCAAGAAGAATGCCTCTTATTCTTAAGAATTTTATTTTGCAACCAGCCTTAAGCCTTATATCAGACTAAGTAGTGCTCTGCCTCCAGACATTTTGTAACAGCACAAACAAAAAAAAGGAAGCATAAAATTAGATAAGCTGCTGCAAATATTTGGGGGATTGCCTCCTCGCCATCAACAGATTGGGTTCAAATTGTCAACAATTGATGTTAGTTAATTTAGAATCAGTTCTCCAAAACAAATCCTGAGAAAATGGGCAATGGAAAGAAAGTGACTCCTCAGATGTTTGGGGAAGTCTGCAAATCTATATAGATCTTCTATAAATCTATGAACTTGTAGAAGCCAAAAGGAAAAAGGAGAAAAGGAATTCTGAAACTAAAATAAAATAGGAAGTAGGCAACAAATTGAGTGTGAGAGATGATGTACAATATGTATATTGTGACTGGAAGACAGACTTCAGGAAAGGCAATAGTCATGTTCTATCATTTTTATTTTGATTACTTACTCATTCTCTGATTTCCTTTCTTTAAAATCAAATTATACTATTTAAAAGTCATCCTTGATTTATGACTAATTGCTTAATGATCATTCAAAGTTACAATGGATTCAAAAAAAGTTACTTACTATCCAACTTACTATTCATCAACCCTCCCAATCATGTGATTTTATTTGGAGAGCTTGGCAACCAGCTCACATTTGCAAGCAGTTGCACATCTCACAGTCATGTGAGTGCATCTTGCAATGTTTTTTGCCATTTTCTAGCAAAAAGTGTCTATTAGAAAAGCTGGATTTGGACTTACCATCAAGTGATTTGCTTAACAATACCTGATTTGCATAAGAACCATAATGACTCACTTGACAGCCCTCATAAAAATGGCTGTAAAAGTAAGTCTGGTCAGGGGGTGACATAAATTAAGACTGCAACAACTTATAACCAAAATTCTGGGCTCATATTGTGGTCATAAGTTAAGGACTATCTGTACTCATCTCAATAAATAGTAACTTAAACTTTTCCACTGAATAAACATATATACAAATGTTGATCTAAAAAAGAATTGAAACCCTTGTTGCATCTTTTAAACAATTGGGATTCTGTACAATCAGTTCTCTTTTCAGAACAATATCATTGAATTTGGATTCTCTTGTACCCTGCAGTTTTAGTTTTAAGTGCTGGATATATGTGGACCTTGAAGTATGAAAGAAAAACTCTGCCCCTTCCTCCCTGAATACCATGGAAAACACTTCTCCCTATCATTCTGTGCTGACTTTAAGATGTAAGCACATTTTGTCCAAGTGCAGCTAAGAGTCCTGCCTGCTTTTGTATGTTGGGCACATCAGCATATAGCCCTGTGGACTGTTTTTCCAACTCATAAGTTTACAATCTTCTCATTCTAGGGTTTGAAAGCAGCTTCCCTCTTTTTCCCAGGAGGGAATGCCACCTATCAAGGAGAAGAAGTGAAAATTAAGAAGGTGGAGAAACTCCTTCACAAGTATGACAATGAAACTGAGTGGAGACAGAATGTTGACACAGTCATGAAGTGGTTCCATGAGGATGACCTTGACTTGGTGACCCTTTACTTTGGGGAACCTGACTCGGCTGGACACAAATTTGGCCCAGAATCCCAGCAAAGGAAAGATATGATCAGCCAGGTTGATCGGACAGTGGGCTATTTGAGACAGCGCATCGCAGAATATGGCATGAACTCAGTACTTAACTTAGTCATCACATCTGACCATGGCATGGAAACAGTCATCAAAGAGGATGAAATTCATCTCCTCCAAGTAGCCAACTTCTCATTCCAAGACATTCAGTTTGAGCTGGTTGATTATGGGCCACATGGTCTACTGCTGCCCAAACCTGGGAAATTAAAACAAGTTTATGAAGCCCTGAAAAATGCCCATCCCAAACTCCATGTTTATAAGAAAGAGGAATTCCCCAGAAGATTCCATTATGTCAACCATACTCGCGTCACACCTCTTGTGTTGTATAGTGACCCTGGCTATGTGATCCATGGGGTATTGTGTTTTGTCTACATTGTTAATGTCAAGCTCTTTACCTCTCTTTCCTTATGTGGCTTTCCTTTTCATGCTTGGTAAACATAAAGAAGCTTCTTAAGGAGGACAGAGGGGAAGATCATATAAAATATCAGTCCAAGCACTTTGCTTTGAATTATCTATGTGGATTCCTTTTATTCTGCACCATTATCCACACAGCAATCTCTGCCTTCTTGGACAGTGCTGACCAAAGCATGCAGCTTTGCTCTGTAATATGACACAGACATGCCTCTGCATATTTGTTATATTCTATGACAGCCTTCTCAAAACATGTATCATTCAAATACCTTGGAATGTGCCGGAATTCTCAATGGCCAAAGCTTTTTGGAATTCTGTCTGTTATATTGGAATGCCAACAGATTTGGAAGGCATCAGGTTGGGAAATACAGCATTTTATGCAGAAAGTGACTTTTGGAAACAATTGTATTACACTTAGATTTTGCTTCTATATGTCTAGTTACAACCATTTTTGTCTTTATTTGAGAAGCGTTCAGCAGATCCTACTAACTCATATCAAAAGTATTTCTGAAATACATGTAGAATTGTAGGATATAATGTCAATCATTATATATATTCAAGGGATCCTGTTGAATCCAGGGACTACCAAATCACCACAGGGTCTGGGATCCTAAGCATCAAAATTCATATTAGTGAGGTTTTCCTTCTAAGCACTGTCATTTTGAAATGAGGAATTCTTACAAATTCACTGTCATTTTGAAAGCCAAATTCTTACGGCTAAGCTGGTTAGATGCTTGCTTTCCTTCTGAAAGATAATTTGACTAGCAGACATTTTCTACTGATGACATTTTTGCTAGGTGTAACAAATTGAATGCCCCAAATGAGATATTTAGGGAATGGAGTAGAACCAGTTCTGGACGCACTTAACCAGAACTATTCTATTTTTCAATTGGAACCCATCAAATAAGCCATGGTAGAGCTGGCATAGCTAATTCCAATCCACTTGCCCAATTGCTTTCCAATAAGTTGAAAAGCCCAGCAAAACCTTTTCTCCAATCCTAGTATGAACAATTGGATACTTACCCACAATGTGGATGGCTCGGTTGGATTAAGATGTTGCTTAATGTCTTCACATGCAGAAATCTCTGTTATCTGCCATGCAAGTGGATTGTGCAGCTAAAGAAACTGAAAGTATTAACAGCTTCCAGTTACACGAATGATTAATTTAGCTGCCAACTGATCCCTTTTTATTATTATTATTACAATCACTCTATTTACATGTTTGTTCAGCAGATAAGAATGTCAAAATAGGAAAAGTCTGCTTAAATCAATTACATGAAGAGATTAACCATGCTTGTTTTTATTTATTATTTTATTATTTCTATCTGTATTTTTAATCCAGTTATTGGGATGATTTTATTGAAAAAGCAATAACTTTTCTAGACAACTATCTACTACTGGGGTTTTTTTCTTCCTGATTTAAATCATCTGCTAAATTGTCTAAACTGTCATCTGCTAAATTCTGAACTGAAAAACATAGTATGTCTTAAGTCTGTTGCTGTGTGGGTGGGGAGAATAATTTAAATTACAGATAAAAGTTCAGTTACAGGTAATCACTGAAAAAAGATCTTGCTCTTTCAGAGAAAGGCAAATTCATGTGATGACTGTGGCCTTTCCTTCTTTTTCAGAGAGTGAAAGTGCAGTTTAATAAAGGGGAACATGGCTTTGACAACGAGGCGATGAACATGAAGACCATCTTCCGAGCTGTAGGACCGGCTTTCAAGCAAGGACTAGAGGTGGAACCTTTTGAAAGTGTGAATATTTATGCCCTCCTTTGCAAAATCCTCAATATCACACCTGAACCAAATGATGGATCCTTGGAAGTAACACAGCACATGCTGGTAAAAGACGCAGGTCTGTTTTTTTGTTTTTCTAACTTTCAATACTGCAATCCACCAATTAATCAACTTATTCAGTCAAAAAAGATTAATTACATATCCATCAGAGAGACAGAATTATAAATTGTCACACCTTAATAGTCCCTAATGGAGACTAAGAATCCCTAAAGAGTTTGCTCTTTCCTGATTGGGGATAAACCCTTTTATTTAAGTAGCAGCCATCTCCAAATATTTTTAAATTGTAGAGTGATGATATCAAACCCCAGAGGACTTGTTTCTCTGTCAAAAAGCTAGAAAGTAAAGAGAGAGAGCCAGCTTTCATATTTTTTCCTCTCCTATTTTATTGGCTTGTGTGGCCTATCTATCACCCCTTTCAGTTCATTCCAGCATCAGTGAAGCCAAGGGTAGAAGGGAAGAGAAATACTGTACATCAGGAATGTCCAACCTTGGTAACTTTAAGATGTGTGGACTTCAGCTTCTAGAATTCCTCAGCCAGTGATTCAGGAGGTAGCACTAGGAGAGACCAGGGGAATGTCTCTGATTTTTCAGTATTTTATAGTTATGATGGAACCATTAATTGTCTTCTGATCCACTGTATGTTACTGATTGGAACCTGATGCGTGATGGAAAGCAGAATTTTCCTTGCAATTGCCAAGCTATATAAAAACTGCTCATGGGTTTATAAAAGAAGGCATGATTACAACAAAACATATGAATTTCCCACTATGAAAACCAGTTGGTCAGCTTTATATTTTCATACTTTTCCCTCTATCTTGCCACTAATTTGTATATATTTCAGGAGGAAGAACTGGGAAATGACATGCTTTTCTACTGAAATATATGCAATTCTTTGTCATTTCTAAATTCAGGGGTAACTGAATTTAAATTTATTTAAATTAAATAAAATTTATTTATTATTTAAATAAATTTTCCTGTTTATAATTAGTGAGAATAAGCAGAATTCTTCCATACTTTCAAATGCTGGCTATGCTTTCAAATCATAGTTTAAACAAGTCATAGTTCCAATCTCACATGGTATAAAAGTGCAAGAAATGGGAGAATAGCAGCATAGCTTATAACTGTAGGGAGAAACCATAGTTTCCATAACGGGCTTTGGTTTTCCAAATCAGCATCATGCCAATATGCTAAGCTAAGCTTGAGTTCACATTTAATGAGCTCCTCTGTTCACTGCTAGCAAAGTGCACCTTTGATCTGAAACTAATTTCTCATATTTTATTCAAGCCGCCATTTACCCTTTCCCTTGTAGGTGATCTCTTACACAAATACCAGTGAAAACATTGACAACTTTCTACCTTCTTTTATATCTCATGGGCAACCTTCCCACTTTCCTGGAGCAGGTCCATCTTTCCCTATGGGCCATCAGATTCATCATAGTTGCTCCCCATTAAGAAATGTAGGACCAGGAAGATCAGATACCAAATTTCATGACCTGTCAGAGCTTCAGTAAAAAAATTATAGGGGTTGGGGGAAGAAAGAGAAAAGCTATTATATGCTCCCATAGTAGTAGAGAACTGTCTTCTGGCCAAATCTTGATAACCAACCTAGGTGTTGTCCAATTAGAGTACAATCTGATGCTTGCCTGAGTGAAAGGTGGACAGAACTGCAAAATTGGATTTGGAAAGGAAGGCACATATTTGAGAATTCCCCTATCAATATTAATTAATTAATTAAATATTGCTCAATATGTAGCTAGTATTTGAAAAAGGGAGTAATAGCATTAGACAGAACCTCCCTTTATTTCCTTGTTGATAAAGCCATTGTTAGAAATAATTTAGTAGATGGATTCAGATTTATGACACACACCTGCATACATATACATATACACACACACATATAAACATGCATACAATTATATACATACATACAGTATATTATTAAATAAGTTTTTCCAGGGAGTAAAAACAATTTGAATATTGACTTTAGAGATAAGAAAAATAGAGAAAAGTTATAGAAAAGTAAAAAAATAGGAAAAAGAAAAGAAAAAGAAAAAATATAATAAAGAAGTGTTTTCCAATCTTCTTAACAGAATAACTAAATGGTAAACATTCATTGTTCCCACCCCTCTGTGACTGTCACACATATCATCTTCCTTGAGTACATGACTACAATCATGCCTTCCATTATGAACTCAAAGAGGCAAACATAAGGGCTCTCATCTCATGTGGGCTAAGTTCCTATTATTACAGTTGATCCCAGGCAATTTTAAAGAAGCATGTGAACAAGTACCTGGACTGGAAGAGAAATAACAACCAGTAATCACAGGGAGAAAGAGTTTATTCAATCAACATTTAAGAATTGTTTCAAAGGAAGTAAGAGAGCAAATATTGCTTTAATCAGTTTTAATAAAAATATTTACAGAACCAGCGTGGGAATACTAAGTGTAACCTGAGTTACACTTTTCTTTTCACTGAGTGTACGTTAAGTACATGCCTGCAGAATACATCAATCTCAGATGTAGCTCTTCCTAGGAGCACCAGAGTAAAGCCTGTTTGGTGAAAAAGCAAAAACAGAGCTGAATTTGGTCCCATTCGTATTGAAGAAGTAGACGGTTCTTGGAGCTGTGAGCTCCTCATCCACGTCCCACCTGGGAATTAAGGCTTCCTGGGAGATGACATTGGTTGGCTCTGGGTCATGATGAATGTGCCCTTGAGGGAGGAAGTAGTTCTGCGTTACTTAAAGAGATCATGTTCTGTCTCCTCCTCTAGACCCAATCATTTTGGATCATTTTTGTCCTTCCCTTTTTAGGGAAAGTTGTTGAAAATGTCATACTATAGCTACAGAAGGCCATGGAGGAAGCAGGTACTCTATGCCCCTTTCAGTTGGATTTCAAGCCTAGGTATGGGACCAAAATAGCATTGATCACACTATGGATTAACTCTGGAGAGAGTGAGATTGGGATAGTGCTTTCATCCTTGCTCTCTTTGATCTCTCAGCTGTTTTCAGTATCTTTGATACTGGTATCCTTTTGGCCTTGCTCTTGGGATTAGGAGCTGGGGGCATAGTTTTGCCCCAGTTCTCCTCCTTCCTCTGAAGTTGGTTCCAGTTGGTATTGATGGTGGAGAGAGAGAGAGGTCAATCCCACCTCCCCTTTTGTGTGAGGTGATCCAGCGTTTAAGACTGATCCCACTCCTATGTAATTTCTACACGAAGCCATTGGGCAAGTTCATTTGACAGCATGTATTGAGGTATCATCAATATGTTGTTAAGTTAATCAAGCATTGTGAGGAAGTCCTGCTTTGATGCCTGGAGGCTTTAAGGGTCTGGATTGGAAGGATAAGCCATCAGCTCAACTTTAGCTATGCTGAGTGGTTGGATCTCTAAGGCCTCCTGTATTTGGTGATTTTCCATCTTTAGTTCTAGATGACATTGCACTAATCCAGACCAAATTGGTGCAACTGGATAGTTCTCCTGGATCTATAGCTCCTGTTTAAAAAAGATGTATAGCCATAGCTAAAAGTGCTATTGTACATAAGTTGTGCGGCAGTTGTGCTCTTTCCTGGATCAGGAAGTGCTGCAACAGTGCTGTACATGTTCACTCATGCTTTGGTCATCTTCCAAAAGGATTAATGTAAGGGGCTATATATGGGACTGCCTTTGAAGGATATTCAGAAGCTGCAATTGATCCACCATATGGCAGCATCAGCAAGTATGAGCTTATCTCAATATGGCCGGGTTACACATTTGCTTCACAGGCTACACTGGCTTCCAATATGCTTCCAAATGCAATTCAGGATGCTGATTGTCACTGTAATATCCTTCATGGTTTGGGACTGGAGGAATCATCTTTCTTCAATTGTTTCCACCCATTCCATCAACTCTGGGAGGAGAGACATGCTCCAGGTCCCATCAATTAGTAAATGTCATACAGCGGAACCCAGAGAGCAAGCCTTTTCTGTCACAGTCCAGCCCTTTGGAGCAACATACTACCCAAAGTTAAGTTGGTTCCTCCCAGCTGATCTTTCAGAAAGCCTTTGAAATCAGGCTGTTTTCCATACATGGGGATCAGAGCAGTTGGGCTCATATTTGTTGATGCATGGATTCCTTGGTGGCATTTTTATGTTTTTGCTTTTGTTCTTTATTGTACTGTTTTTAATTTGTATTAGATACCCACATTTAATGAGATATATGGATGGGTAGCGTGATGGATGATTGATAGATAGATAGATAGATAGATAGATAGATAGATAGATAGATAGATAGAGATAATATGTACATACATACATAGAAAACTGTTCAGCTATGGCTTACATTAATTTGCACCAGGCCAGTTCAGCTACTGAGACCTGTCAGCATGTGGTACTTGCAAAGTATGGGGTTGCATTTACAGGCATTTTCATTTGCCTAGATGTTTTTTCTACAAAAGTCTGTGCAGAAAGAAAAACCACTGCATTCAACCATACTTGCTGTCTGGTAAATGTGCTTAGGTTTGTAGCCACACTCACTCTTCTTGATACATCCATGGCTTCTTGGAAGCAATTTCAATTATCTCAGCAGTAAAAAGTGTGTCATTGAAGTTGTGGGCAGGCACTGAGGTCTCGCCTATGTCCACTGAGTCTTGCATAAAACTCTCTATATGAGTGTCTCCCAGGGACTGTCGGGTTCAAGTATACTATATAGGCAAATGATATTTGTCCTTTAACATAGGAAATGACAAAAACTAGTTATTTTCATTCCTAATCAATCTCCAAAGTAAAAACAAAGCATTTATTTTAAAATTAAATTGACCCTATAACTTCAATTTAGCATTAGAAAAAGGATCAAAATGCACTTTTCAAAATATATCATACTGCAATATTTAACTTGGAGCAGTAATGAAAGTGGTTAGATCTATTTTCTTGTATTCTGAACACCCAACAGATCAATTAAGCAAAAAGTACTATGTGTGAACATTTCAAAAGGGCCAAGGAAGGAGAATTTATATTAAATGAAGCCATCAAAAATCTGGTACTATTCAGAGGATTTGCACATTAGTATAATTCAAGATTTGGAAAATCAATCCTACACCCCTTAATTGGCAACTGAATCCTTTTTCAATGATATTGTTCCTTCTGGATACAAAAGATGGAGAACAACTATAAGGAGGAAGATCACATTTTATTGAAACAATGATCAGTGGGTTACAGTTTACAATGAAAGGAAACAGAGAACAATAGGAAGATTGTTTGAAGGATTTTGAATTGTGGTATAGGGAATTATGAGGCTTCCCCCTTTCACTGCTTGAGCAACCACTAATATCTGAAGATTCAGAGTTTTCTGAAGAATAGTTTTGTGCAGATTGAGCAAATGTGGGTAATGAGAAAACATAGGAAGAGGAGGAACATCAACCAATGCTGACAGAGAAAGCATCCATTCGAGGGAGGGAGGGAGGGAGGAATCAGGGTGAGAGTCAGAGTCTAAGACTGAGAGGCAAACCTGTGCATGTCATGATCATTAGGTTCAAGTTGACTTTATGTATTTGCCTGAAAGGAGCAGAAGCAGCTTAGTAGGTGGCAGACCATCTCTTGGGTAACAAGGAACACGGCCAAGGCTGGGTGATTTTCCTTTTCGGTAACATCTTGCTGCTCTATTCTGTTCTGTGGCAAATTGGTGTTTTAAGTAATTTACATTAGGGCTTATTTCATCTCCACTGGAATATTCACTATTATTCTTTCTAATTTGCAGACTCCTAGCTCCAGAAAGTATCTCCTCACAAAAGAATGGAGCTTGTTTCTTCTTTCCACCAGGGGATTTGAAGTACTTTTGGATCACTGCAACAGAAGGTGTGCATGCCCCTGGTTCTTATGAATTGTTATTGCAGGGACTAAGGAAACTACTGTACAGGAATCATAGAAGTTTTCTGAAAGGAATTCATGAATTGTTGTCCCATATTGTCAAAATAAATTTGATTAGAAAAAAAATTGCCAAGTATATTCTTTTATTTGGAGTAATGGGCATGGTTATGGGAAAGGGAAAGAACAAATAAAGTTTGGGAGTCTTCTGAAAGGAAAGGGAGATGCAAAAAAATGCAGGCTGTGTGAGAGTCATGGAGTGGGTATGTAAACCAGTAAGGAACAATGTAAGGAAGAGGCTATCCTGTGCACTGGCCTCAGTATGATTGCAGAATTATGGGCTGGGAGGATCTGTCCTGGATTAGAATAAGGGAGGGAGGTCCCTAGTTTATAAACATTCCTTGGTGTACAAAATTATACAGCATGTAGTAGAGAGCTCAGGTCTCTGTGCCCCCAAGGTCCATTTGGGAAATATTCCACATAATTACAACAATCAGTCTGATTCTCCACCAAAGTCCACTTATAAATTTCTACCTCCTGCCCTCTTAGCACAATTACAGAGTGCACCTAAAGCACAAGTCCAAATATTGAAGTGGTGGTTGAGGCAGCTCTAATATGCAAGTTCAAGTTTCTCCTGGAAGGGTCCCCCACTTTTTTTAGGGAGGTGCTTTGCTTTGAAGAGTTGGTTCTTTAACTGGAAATCTTTCCCCAGTCCATATTTCAGCTCAGAGTATGACTGAACCCCCCAAATCTCATGCTTCCAGAACCCTATTGAAGTGATACCGTAGTTAATTCCAACAGTATGATTTCCTATAGATGGCCAAGAATCCAGCTCATATCTTTTTGCAGCTCTGTTTAATCTTGTAAGAGTAGAATGAATTTCGTTGGTTCTCAGGTACATCCTAGGTACAATTTTCTGTCCCTGAATTGCACAAACACTACCTATGGCTGCAAGGATCTGGTCTAAACTAATCTATTTTGCAGAACTATTTGCCCAGTGTTCCATTTCTGCATTTAAGAGCCAATTGCTTTTTAACTTCCTATGAACTACTTGTTCTAAACTAAGTAGTGGGCACAACATTTGTGACGGTGCTATCACAGACTGAGCTCCTCATATAAAATTCCATGCCATCTGGTTGGAGACATCAATTGATCTTTACTAAATTTGGAAGCCACAGACAAAATCTGGACCGTCTTTCGAGATCCTTTAGGAAATCCATATTTAGCTTGGGTAACAACATATGCTGTCTAGTGATTTTATTAAAAGCTTTTTCTGTATCAAGTAATAGAACTGTGGCTTGGTCTTTTTTGCCTTTATTCAAATCAATTAAATATGCTACCAATGAAATATTATATGATCCATATCTGGTTCTGATAAACCCATTCTTGATCACAGAAAAGATAACTTGCTGAGCTCTATTGGCTAAGGTAACTATTAAATAAAGTTATTAATACTTAAATTGATCAAGGAAATACAAGATTTTAGAACACAAAATATCACCTGTACCAAGTTCTGTTATATGCTTCCATTATTGAAGAATATACATCAGTTTCATTTAAACTTAATTCATGAAGTTTGGAAACAAATATACTGGCAAATAATTTATACTATTCCACAGAAAAACACCAAGCTCTGCTGCTTTATCATTACTTTTATTCAAAATCAATTTATACATAATCAAAGGAGTGATGAATAATTGTAAGGAATCTAATTGTGGAAAGTCAATGTTTAGCTTTAAAATCATCTCCATCTTCATCAGATTATGTTTACTATATATATCAGGATAACATTTTAAAAATGGAAAATGTATAAGTTCAAGAAAACTATGTTGTATTCCTATCTTTAATGTCCATGACAATTTAGTCATCTTTTTTCTCCTTCAAACTATTTGCCAAAATAGTTTTTTACTATTTTCGTTAAAAAATGGTACAATTTGTAGTATATTTCAGTTATCTAAACACAGATTAAGTAAAAAATTATACTGACACCAATTAAGAAAAGACAAAAATGAAAAATAAAGCAATAATAATAATAGCATATCATTTTCAGCTGGCATGGCTTTGTGGCTTTCTCTCTCCCCACTGGAACAAATTCATGTAAAATGCCACTTGAAATAACAATAAACCATGAACCACTATTTAAAAAAATGGAGAGGGTGAATTGCTGTGCAATGTAATCCACCAGGGGTGAAATATCTTTTTCCTCTTCTTTTTCATCTGGTCCCTCCAATTCCAGAATAAGATAGTTACCTACAGCAAAACCATAGGTATCTTTGTGAGCAAATCTTCCTTTCCAGCAGCCAGGATCACAAGCTGCTTATCCATGTATTCATTCCAATAATGATGTGTAGCAAGTGAGCAAACCCTTTTTTCTACCATCATGGGTCAAAGATCACCTTCAAATAGACAGAAAGGATGCACAGCGAGCACAAGGCACTTGCAAATTCACCATCAATAAGCACAAGATTCTTAAAGGTTCGATACTTTATTCCTTGACATGTCACTTTTAAGATGAAAAGTATGCAGGAATTGGACATGTACCTCATTAAGTCATGTATGATGATAGGTTTACAGATCTGCATTTTTCATCTGATATACAATGCAGGCCAGTCAAAAAGCCAAGAAGGTATTTTTGTTTATATGGTGACATCTAGTGGCCAAATCTATGCATTTACTCTTACATCGTAAAAAGCAGTTTGCCGTCTTGAAATTGAAATATGTTAAGCATTTCCCCCCTGCCCAGCAAATTTTACCTTCTACTCTTTTTCTGTAACAATGTTTGCAACTATCTGGAGCATGCCCTTGTTTGCCAAAGAAGGAAGTTGTCTGAATAGAAACACAAGACCTCTCTTGCCTACTTTTTGCAGAGGAAGTGACTGCATTACAGAGATGCAAGACAAAGTTTAGATTGTATGTGTGGGAGGAAGAGAATTAAGATGGCGCCTCCCTATGAATTCTCAGAGTATGCGTTTAGTGGTGCAAGTAGTCTGCTTAGTTTGGCAACATTTCTGTCTATAGGTGAGGAACAATAAAGGAAACTGCCTAGAGGAACCCTAGTGTGTTGTTCTTCAATTTTGGAACCTGACAAGTCTTGGATCAAGGAATAAGGACTATCTTGTCATGTGGCATAACATTCCTGCATGGATTACACTTCTGCTTCCTCACATTTTCATCGCATCCAGCTTAAGGCAGAATTGGCTGATCAGCAACAGAAGCAGACTGTTACACTAAACAGATTTAAATCAGATTCTCCCAAAATGGTTCTTTTCTTAAGGAATGGGAAAAACCATGCTACATATAGTGTACATTGAGCTCACGTGGAATACTTTTTTAAAAGTCTAAAATCTCCAGTCAGATGTTTGACAGGTAAGACAATTTAGAGATCATGTGAACACACGTCCAGTGGAGACAAGTGTCTGTGCCTGTGGCTTTGTCAAATGTGGTTCATATGGTTGGCTGCATATGTTCAGCAAATCCAGCTATTGTGGTATGTGAACTACAAACCAACTCACATCCTAGAAATCAGTCAATATAGAAAAACCAAAAAGCATTGATATGTACTCCTTGCCAGCTTGCTATTTAAGAAAAATGTCTTAGGAGAATGTTTTATGTCTTCACGATAGAACTTCCAGCTTCACAAGAGTCTCAGTAAACTGAGAAAGGGAGCTCAGTTCTCAAAAGGTACCATCAGGGCCTCTGTTCAATCTGCCAGGAAACCGATTGTGTTTATTCACTGGAGCAAGCCTGATAGGAAACAATTCTCAGGAGTGTGTTTGTGTGTGGGGGGGCTGACCAATATCAGTCAACCCATCTGACATGCTATCATATGCGTTTTACAGAGAAGATTGTTTAAGAAGCGGAGGAGAAAAAGTTTGCTGAAATTTGTACAAAATCCTTAAACTTTATCAAGACATTTCCAGTGGGTGCTGTGAACTGACATCCCTTGAATAAAGCTACAGCATCGTCATCAAAAACAGTGCCTGAAATTTCTACAGAAAAAAGGAGAGATGTCAAGATTACCCACATGTACTCCAGACTCTTTTTGGGAGCAGATGGCAAGAAATATATCTTTACAGTGAGCTTATGATCAGCTGGCAGTCTCAGGATTTCACTGAACATATAACCACCAATGTAGCCTAGGTGCAACTTATATTTGGGGCTCATCTCTTAGTCACTTGGGGGGGTTGTTTTTTAAATGGATTTTTGCTGATTGATGTGGAGAGACAAGGTTTTAGAGATTGGTTTATAGAGAATGAGGTGAGACATGGGATGAACAGTTACTTTAAGCAGTAAGTTGTCAATGTTAATCATACTTGCTGGGGTTGAAGGGGGACATTTCTTTTTCTCTTTTCTTTTTCTGCACTTTTTAAAAAGCTTTTTTTTCTCTTTTTCATATTTTAAATATTTTTATACTCTGTAGATTGTATTAGTTTATCTGTATACTATAATTTTCAATAAATTATAAACATCCCTAAATTTTATTGTATCTGTCTTATGAAAGTACTTCTCCTATCACACATACAAAAACAATCCCTACCGTGGAATAACAGATAGGACTAAAACTCTAGTCAGTTGTGCTGCCACAATTTTGGTAGAGAAAATATGTTTTCATTTGACACAATACCTCTCTTTGCTAGCTGATTTTATCTCTAACTTTATTTAAAAATTAAAGTTGAGCTGGGAGTCGGTCAGCATTTAGTACATGAGACTGATTTGGCATTTTTATCCAACTTACAGTCTTCCCCAAGGATTTGGGACTGGCAGATGTTGTTGTTTGATGTTAAAGGCATTGTCACAGCACTGACCCAAAGTGCCTATTACTATTAGTACTATCTTTGCTTTGTTTTGATGGGGTGCAGTGGCAGAGCCAGATTTAATCCCTTAAAGATTAAATCTGGCAGAGTACCTGAAGAACTATGGACAGAGGTGCGTAACATTGTACAAGAGGTAGCTACCAAAACCATCCCAAAGAAAC
>JANHZU010003588.1:207761-244188 GCA_032468055.1 Acrochordus granulatus
ATTGCCTTCCGTGCCTTTCCATTAAGCAAATTGAATATGTCCTGCTATAAAGCACTAAGTTTTCATCAGTTTCACGAATTGCTGTTCCAATACTTCAAACAAATAAATTTAAATTTCATCCAAGAATTTAACAACTACTTCCTCCTCCTCCTCCTCCACTCAGTTATCCTGTTATGGCCACTGACCAAGACTGTCTTTAATTAACTATGACTTTCATCCCAACTTCCCCTTTGATGACCTCTAGTTTGATTAAATTGCAGCTCTCATTATTTCTAGCCAATAGTGCTCCCCAGGTTGGAGGTAATGGATGTTGTAGTAGACCAACAAATCTGGGAGTCAGCACTTTGGGGAGACTGAAGTAGTGTGTGCTGTGCTTCAGATATGCTTTGCCTCAAAATGCAGCCCTATAACAAAACCTCCATTTGTTGGTTGTATGCTGCAGAAAGCAGAGCATATTGTAGTGAGTGATCTGTTCCTCTTTTCTAGGCACAACAGCTGGGAACCTGAAGAGAATATTCTTGATCCCAGACTTCTCCTGGCCTTCCAGAAGAAGTGAGTAAACCACCATTCTTGCTGAGAGGTGGGAGGAGAGCTCCTCTTGGTAGACTAGCCAAGATTGTGGAAACAGCATGCGGAGTATTTCATTGATCCCTGAGAATGCAGTCTACTGGTCTTCTTTTCCTTGATACCTATATATAGTTTTAAGGGTTAATAAAGAAGGCTCAGGTGTAAAGTTGATTTGTGGTGCTTAATATGGCTTAATCCTGTTTCATGTTTTCTCTGCTTTTGCATTCCACATAGGGGTCATTCTGTAGACTTCGTTCTGTAGATGAATAAACTATCCAAGCTGTAATGAAACAAAAAATGGGTGCTATGTAGCAATGAACTGGAGAGGGTATAGGTCTGTCTTACTGCGTAAGACAGCTAACTCGGTACTTAAGATTTCCGCTAGCACATGACAGCAGCCAACAGTTTGCCTTGATCCTCATGTAAGTTTTATGGACACTGAGAAATTATAAAAATTGTCACTGGTCAGAAAAGAAGATATTAATTGGAATGTTCTCTAAAGACAATGTACAGTAGCAAAAATATGTACAATACTAAACAACAATGTCTGTGAAGAGAGAGTCAGAAGGGTAAGTTGATGGACAAGGCACATCCAAGCCCTATCCTGTGTGCATTAATGACATGTATGCATACAAAAGGGGTGTGGCTTGGATCATGTTCACTTGCCCATTTTGCTCCCATGCAGGGACCACTGATATCGAGAACTATTGAAGATGCATGGTATTAGGAAAAAAATAAAAAGCTAAAATGACTGGAGAAGGGCTGTTTGGTGTTGAATGAAAGGATGCTAGAGGTAGAACTGCATCCAGAATAAAGGCAAGAATTTCCTTCTTAACATTGTTAACATGTAGTAGTTGAATAGGAGCTGGTCTAAACTGCATAAACACTGAGAATTTTAAAAAATTGTCCATATTAGTCAGTCAAGCTGGTGAAGATACTAAGTGACATATTCTCTGAATACAAAGTCTGATAACAAGCATGCACAATAATTAGAAAGCAATGGAAAACTAAAGCAACTGTCATAAAAGAGAAATGTGTCAATTAGCAAAAGTAATCAAATACGTGTTTAGACTGACAGTTTTGGATTTGTCCATTAGCTCTGAAACAGCATCCCCAGAGATCTGTATGGCCCCCTAAGCATCTTCCAAAAGTATTTGAAAACTTGGCTTCACTCCCAGACCTGAGCGTAGATAGCAACTCAGCCCAATGTGTTCCTCCTTCCACAAAAATTTCCAATGTGGTTTAAGCGGTTGACTGTGCAGCTTTGAGCAGCTTTCAGA
Organism: Acrochordus granulatus; assembly: GCA_032468055.1. Classification (NCBI taxonomy): domain Eukaryota; kingdom Metazoa; phylum Chordata; class Lepidosauria; order Squamata; family Acrochordidae; genus Acrochordus; species Acrochordus granulatus. Next base: position 209,609 of record JANHZU010003588.1, read on the forward strand.
CTTCTTACAGCTCTAGTTTCCTGCATATATTTTTGGAAAAACATGAAACCGCTTTCCTGTGGGGCTGACGCCTTTAGAAGATTTATAGATTGGGCCATTCCTCCTTCCCAAGTGTGTGTTGTTTCACTATGAAAAGCATAACTTTTGTCTCCTGTAACATTTTGTGGGTTTGATCTTACCCTTTGTGTCCCTTACTTAATCTATCTAAATTTTAACTCCAGTAGTTTAGTCTTGGAAAAAAGATTGCTAAACATGGCATGAAATATATTTATATGAATTTTATAGAAATAACTTGGTTATGTAGGGTATATAACTGCTAATAAACAAATGCATAAAAGCTGAGAAATTCTTTAAATGGGGTTGATGAAAGCAAGATGAAAAGAAATATACAACAAACTTCGTAAAACTGTACAAATATTAGCATGAGATGTGTCTACTAGACCTGGAATTTATTAGATAAATAAAAAGGGATTTGTTAATGACTGTCAGCCAAAAAACTGGAATCTCCATTTTCAGCAGCTATGTCCCTTTAATATTAATAGATATTGCTAATGATTTATGAGTATGTGGCCACTGTTGGACAGAAGAATCTTTTTGGGGTATTTAATTCTCCTTATTCTGTGCAATTTTATTAAATATCTTCATAAGGTAACATTTCCCCTTTTAGTCATGGCCAACTCTAGGGGGTGGTACTCTTCTTTTCATTGCTAAAGATGTTTCTGTGGTCATGTGGCCAGCATGACTACACGCTGAGGCATATGGGAAGCTGTTACCTTTCCCACTAAAGGCAGTACCTATTTATCTATTTCCATTTTTACATGCTTTCAAACTGCTCATTTGGCAGGAGCTTGGCAGACAACAGGAGCTCACCCCATTACATGGTGGCTCTTGGGTCTCGAACTCAAGCCGCTGACTTTCTGGCTGACAAGACTAGCATCTTAGCCGCTCACACTACCACGCACCCGAATATATCTTCATAATTTTATTAAAAATAATGTATTATTAGAGGAAAATAGCATCATCAGGGCAATTGAATAGAATATTTCAAACTTTACAAATTTATGTCTGTTCCCAAATTGCAGTTCTATATTGTTGTTCCCTCTGTTTGTGTATCTTAATCTATGCAATTGTTATAACTTATTGCAGTTAGTTTAAATGATAAGATGGGTTATGCTTCCTGAATATCAACAAATGAAGCATTCAGAAGTAAAAATAAGGAGGTAAGGGACTTTAAGATCTGTGGTACGAAAAGAATGATAGACAAATTACAAGTAGAATACTAGTAGAATATTGTCATCATAGATATCCATGTAGGCAGGAGAACACTTAGGCTGGAAACTGTCTCCCTTCAGTTTACAAGCACATTATCTTCTCTGTTACTGTTTTCGACACCAGTCAGTGCAGGAAATTTCCCTTTCATTGACTTGATTGGGAGAGGTAAAAATCAGAAATTGCTGTCCCAGTGTTCCCATCTGCCTCATTCATATCAATATGCCAGTGTCTACCATGTGTAGCTCAATTCACAAGCATATCAATGCATCAGCCTCAGACAGAGATCATGTCTCAGGACAAGTATACAGCATGGGGCAGTCTCTGTGGTTTGATATGCAAATAAAGATCAAATGGAAGAATGATGGGAATGTAGGGAGAAAAGACATTCTTCATAATTCTGCACAAGAAAGAAGTTTGGTTCACAGAACAGCCTGACCTTGCAACACACAGAGGAATTTGTTGTTAACCAATTTTTGCCTAGAACCCTCAACAGGTTCTTGTCTTGGGATTCCAGACACATACGTCCAGCACCAAATTCTGTTTCCAAGTTGAAGTACCAGACAGAGCATCCTACACAGGTAAGCATGGAGGTGAGGAACATGTATTAAGTTGCATCTCTCTCCCACATCTCTTTCCAACCTCTTTGCCATATACTTGCATACATACATACATATATGAAACATATCTTGCATGGACTGTGGTGTTTTAGTATTTCCCATAACCAGCAGTAGAAGTCCTCATTTCTAGACAACTAGGGAGTCCTTCAGTCAGAAAAGATCAGATGTTTCATTACAAATGCTGTACATAAGCACCTTTGCTTTGCAAAACTATAGTTTCTATACATTGGACAATACACACAATCTGTCACATATATGAGAAAGTGAAATATACTCACAAAAACATAACAGTCACCTTTTTGCCACAGAGGGTGCAATATCAGGGAGGGCATGAGAATGGACTAAGCAACCAAGGATCTCATTCACTCTTTCTCTTGCACAAATACCTAGTGTATGTCCAAATTAAGGGGCTATGGGTTCCAGCTGTCTGTTGCTAGTTCCACTTTCTTTGTTTTTCCCGGGTTGCCCTGCAGGTATAGGTTGAAGGCTAAGATCAGAAGAGAGATGTAACCTTTGAACATCAGCAAAATCCAGGATCCCTAGCTGTTCTTCAGTGAGGTATTGACCAGCTTCTCCAGGCAGATTCACGTACCTCTAGAGGAGGCAATCATACAACTTGCCTCCCTACTGTCTGTTAAGCCACTGTTCCAACACTCATGACCTGCCCTTTGTTTGTTCTGAGGCAGCTCCATCCAAAAAGAGACCACTCAATAAAAGCTCTGAAATTATTTATTTATTTTATTTTTGCCACCAAAATTCGGAGACTCTCGGTGAGAGTCTAAAAAACAATTCATTAAAAACATTTAAAATAAAAATAAAAAACACATTAAAATAAAATAAAAATTGTTGAATGTATTAAGTGTTGTTACAATGGAATAATGACTAGACTTCTTTCTTTTGTAGACATTCTAGCTGAGGATATTGGGAGTTGTGGACCAACATGCTTGAGGAGCATCAGGATGGAAAAAAATTGCCATATCAAATACCTGCCTTTGTCTAATCACAGACAGAGAGCAGAGAGTTAGTTGGTGGACTTAAGACTAGCAATATGCTCCACTTGATCTGTGCGCTCATCTGTGTGCTGAGGAATTTTTTTCTGCATGGACTGGTGAGATACATGCCTGAATCAAGTAGCAGACCATGGGATACTCCCCCAAGACTGCAAGGTTGGTCTAGTCGAGGATGGCAGAGGCTGCAAAATGAAGAGCAGCCTCACACAAGGAGCAATCGATGTATTGATGCCATGTGTACCTTGTTGAATAGGGACTTCCTTCCACTCCTCTATGTGTAATATAAAACGTTAATTCTTCTGCCAAGTTAGAGTCCTTGTTCTTGCCTCCTTTGATTAGTACTTAGCATTTGAGGAGAAAAGAGACATCACTCCTTATAGATCTGTTGGTTGTGTTGGTGTGGTGATTAACTAGCTTTGCGGTATTTCTAGAAAATGGTACTTAGATGCTATTTTTTTTGTCTTGACGTTTTCTCCTGAGGTGTCAAAAAATGATGAGTTTTACCATCACTTCCTCATATAGAACTTAAAAAACTTTTGTTCAGCCCTATGCAATGAGCCACTGGAGGATGCTGCTAGCAGTTTATGACTGTCCCTGTTTTATGTGTGTTGGGATAGTTGCTAGGCCGTTTCTTCTGTAGTTTGGCCTCCTTCACACTAAAGCGTGTTCTGTGTAATCTGTTCAAACTCCCTGTTGGAGAAGGCTGTGTTATATGAGCTTTCTTTCCTTCCCTTTGTATGTTGTACTCCAAGGCTAACGGAGGAGCATGAGGTTTTTGTAAAAGGAACAAGGTTACTGCTGACTGGGGCAGAGGAGGAAGCCAGGGTACAAAGATGGGTTGTCATTGCCCTTTTGGATCTTTTCTGTACTGATGCAGATAATGTGCTGGATGTTGTGTGAGCTCAGTGGCTCTCTCTGTGTGGCTGGCATATAACATTAGCAGTACATACTTGAAATTGTTGCCAATGAAATGTGTTGTTTACCTCCCGTTATTGTATTTGCTAGTTACCAATGTTTCTTCTGCTTTTTGGATTTCAGCCACCTTAGGTGTAGGAGCCATTTGGCTAGAGAAATAATAATATAGTTCTTACATACAACTGCTCTGTTGAAGTAATGTGGAACCCCAAATTCCTGTCCTTGGGATGATATAACACCTTCCATGACCAGATATGTGAAATTAAAGAGATATTTGATACAGTAACTAATACATATCTTTTTCTTCCTAGTGTTTTTTCACAAGTGCAAGGTCTGCTTTTTTGTTGTTGTTCAACTGAGGTTTGATCTGTTGGTTGTGAAAGGAATTGACTGACTAGCTTGTCGCCTGAGACTGATGTGGGCTGAGAGTCACCCAGCTGGCTTTCATGCCTGAGGCAAGATTAGAACTCACAGTTTCCTGGTTTGTAGCCTGGTACGCTACAATGTTGGTTTTGCCAGAAATTAAAAACATCTTGCAAAGAATTGCCTTTGATTTTATTAGCTGCCCTGTGTTACTTAAACTGTTTCTTTCATTGGGCTTAAAAAATTGTTTTTATTTTCATAGTTATGGAAACAACTTTGATATTTTCCAAATAAAAAGTGGTAAAAATATTGTAAATAAGGAAAGAAATCCAAGTCCAGATATATGAAATACAAAACGATATACTTGATAATTTTTGTTGCCCTCTTCCATGATAAATCCAAATATGGATGTACCATACATTTGCATAAGGACTTTACCATGTTGGTGGTTTTATTTTTGGTCCCTCCCCCAATGATCCCTAACATAGAATTGGCCATTTATCTATACCTAAGGTTGTTAACATTCAAAAAGCAGTGGCCACATGTTAAGTCAATGTCTTCCTTCAGCTAACTGCCGCAGCTCCCAGTTGGTTACGGACTACTCAACATCTATTAAAAGTAAGGGATATGCATCTCTTTATACTTAATCTCAACATAGATCATTTCAGCAGCCATTTACTCATTTTAAAGAGATCCTTCTGGAGTGCTTCATAATGGCTTTTACCATCCTGAATACAGGTAGTCCTAGCTTAGCAGTCACAATTAGAATATGAATGTACAGCAGCTAGATCATTAAACAAAGTGGTTGCTAACTGAGCTGTGCTTATGATCTTACTTTGGCTTTCCTTTGCTTTGCAGACCTGTGAAGATTGGAAATATGGGGCTTGATTGTAAACTTACTTTTTCCCCATGCTTGCAATTGTGAGTGGTCACTAACTGAGGCACTCATTAAATAAGAGCTATTGCAGTTTGATACCATTTGCAAACTTGGCCAGCTCACTGTTTATCCCTAATTTAAGATTATTTTTAAAAAATTCTCAACACAGGTGCTTGAAAGACTACCTTTTTCCTCCACTGGGAAAATTGTCAGTTTATTCCTTCTCATTGATTTCTTCTTTTTTAACAGTTGCCAATCTATAAAAGAGAAGTCTTATTTTTAAATTTTAATTTTAAAAGATTACAGAATGTAAGTGAAGTACCAAGATGCACAACAGTAACAAAATGAAATAATAAAAATTATTAAAAAGAAAAAGTAGGGAAAGGAAAAAAACTATCATATATTAAATTTATAGTCACTAATTTACAAAAATATATTGCTATATTGTCAGATATATTTTGTAAAATATAAAATCTCAGCCAAATAACATAATGTTTTATCCTTTGATAAGTAGAAAATAAGGCAACTAATTTTATGAATGCTTCATTTTCTTAAAAGTTTGATCAAAAACTACTTGATTTTGTCAGATTCTGAGATTCCTAAGTATCAGTAAATATAACTCTGTCGGTAGGATACTCGAGAATGTTGACTTTGAAAGTAGTCTTTAGTTTAGAGAATCTGGCTTGCACAGAATACCAAACATTATGTGACCAAGCCATGTTAAGCAATGCAGGACAATAATTATGGGTCCATCTTGTAGTGACCATGGCATTTGGAAAATTGTGGCTTGGAATGTTAGAGGGGTAAATAATGAAGATTGTGAATTAATGAAATGAAAGAAAAATAATTACTAATGTAAAAGAAAGAAAGACTGTAATCAATTTGAATGAAGTCTGAATCTTCTGCAGTAGCATCAATGTGAATACATTCAGGAAAGTTATAAGTTTAATTTTGAATGAAATTATGTCAGAAAGTATAAATTGGTGCCATTTGGATTATTGTGCATGGGTATAGAAGTAGGAATCCATATGCTGGTAATAGTTTCAAGTTATACATATTCTATTATGCAAAAACCAGGAATGAGTTTAAAGAAAAACTGACATTCTGGTCAATGCAGTTCGGGGCAGAAATATTCTGATTTGAATGAATAGGAGTGGAAATGTGATGACAGTACACAAAAAATTATTGAGCCATTTGGAATGAAAATGAGAATAAGAATAATGATTGCTTAATGAGTATCTGCCTTGAAAAAGATCTGTCGGCTTTTAAATCAGCAGTATAACCATAAGAATATATATTCTTGCAAATATCTTAATATAAGCCTCCCAACAGAAAGTAGATACCAGGAAAGATGTGAATGCTACAAAATGGATTAAAATGGAGTGTCATTTTCATGCATGGGGTTATGCAAGTAGGAAGTTGAGAAAATGCTTTGTGGAATGATGAAATGGAAGAGGCTGTAGATAAGAAAGATACATATATGAGTGCTGTAAAAAAAGGAAGAGTGAAAGATACATGTAGGGAAGGAAAAGAAAAATTGCAAAGAATTTATCAATCTTTCTCTCCACTTTGTTGTTGAGTTATCAAAAGAAACAAAATTCACTGAATGCAGTGAGATCGCTTAAGTATGTGGGCATTAAAAGAAGAAAATAGAGGGTTAAGCATGAATGCATACTGAGTTAATGTGGATTGAATAGAAAGTGAATTATTAGTTGAGAAATATGTGGAGTTCTAGGTGCTGCCTGAACTTCACTCCCCTCTAGCACTGATGTTTTGTAATGAAATGTGTACAGAAAAACAAGCTCAGAGAGCACCTAGGATTCCACAATTCCTGAGCTACAAATATTCTCTTCTCTTGGTAGAGAAATATGTTAATGGTTTGGTTATACAAAGAAAATGAATAAGAATTGCATTACTTAAATAAATGAAGAAAGAACGAATAGATCAAGAGAAGGATCTGGACCACAAAATTTATGATTAGAGGGTGAGATCTTATAAAAGAGAGAGATGAAAAGTTTAAAATGCAGATAGGGTAGAAACAAAAATTGTTTGCAAGAATAGAACTGTATGGAAAAATATAGTCAATAGTGTTTGTGAAAACTGGACTGAGCTGCACATACTGTACTTCTCTTTCAATTTAATTTCTTTGTTTTTATATCTTGCTCCCATTTCTGCAATTTGAATTATGTTGCAATAATGAAACAGAATAATATGATGGATATGTGTGTATTTGACATAGCCATTGGCAGGGTCATTTCTAGTCACATGTCTGTTGATGCTCTCTCAAAAAGCTCTAGCAGGTTGGAGAGGCAGGATTTACTTTGAGAATCCTTCAGCAAAACCTCTCTGTATGTAGTTTTACTTGATTATCGTGCCGACCAATTTTTCCAGAAAAGGTGTTAATCTAACAATTCTGAAATGTCTTAGATCTTCCATGAATACTTTATTTCATCTGCTACCTAGCCCAGTGTAGGGAACAGGTTACATTTCTGCTAGGAATTCAGTGATTGCACATTTGAGTTCTAACTCTTGAATAGGTACCATGAGGACCCCATGATTTATTATTGTGCATTATCTCTTAATATTGCACAATGTCTTCTCTGGATACGTCAGCTTGCTTTAGTTGTTCCAATTCCCTCCCTAAGAAAGCTAACCCAGAGTCAGATCTCTCTTTTATATTTTTTATGGTAAAAACACTCCTGTGTTGCTTAATGGCCCAGTTGTTTTCCTTGCTGGGTCATTGCTTTGGATATAATATTTCTTAATTTTTTTTTTGCCACTATCCTGACATAACTATTGGCATCTACTGGACTGTCATCTTGCTTTTTTCTCTGTCAGAGTTTGTATTTTGTGTTCCCTTCATTAGGACAGATGCTCTTTTTCCTGCAGGAAGGCTTCTTAACTTTTACAGTTTCCTGGATACCATTAGGAAAAAACATGAGCTTTTCCTGGATTTGTTGGCCCATTCTTACATTGTGGAATGCATTCCAGTTATGTTATTGCGGTTTTAAATAACCTGTTATGAAACAAATGGGGCCTTATTTTCTTTCACTGTCTTTATAAAAGCTGATAAACTCCTTCAGGACAGAATTGTCTCACTCTGGACTGCTTTCTATTTGACTGGAATTTAGAAGAAGCTGAGAAAGAAAGGCCAACCAGTTATTTTTATGAAAGTTCTCCTGTGAGAAAGTATTGACTTTGCAACTTCTGCCTTCAAATTATGCACTCAGTTATTGCAGTATTCTGGATGTCACAGGGTGAGATTGCAAATGGTACTTTCTTGAACAGCTGTGCTTGCTTTTTTTTCCTCTTTCCTGCTCCCACCTGTTTCCTCTCTCACTCTTTTTTGTTCTAAATTTGTTTTCTTTCTGATTCATGTGCTTTAAAAGATTAATCAGTAGAACTTCTGTTCTTCCCTCTTCTCCTTACCTATCTGCATAGAGGAGATCTTCTGACATGATGCTCCGTGTTTTACTACTGGCAATTGCAACATACGAATTTCAGTATAGCAAGGATATGTTAATGCCCACTGCTTTTAATATTAACATTTAATGCAGTCTCCTTAATAGCATGGAACGCTAAGATGTCTTTCCTTGCAGCCAAACACAAACTGATGTTAATTAAACTTTTAAAAGATAGGCACTGAAACCGCCTTTTTGCAAGCAGAAAGACTCCTATTCTCCCTTAAAGTAATTTTTTTAAGAATGTCCAGGGGGAGAGGTATTCCAGTTTTGATCAATATTTTTTCTAGACTAAATTTTTACTAGATAATACATTTTAATTTAATTCAATGGATATTTGGCATTCTACTAATTCTTCCTCATAGATATACACTCCCTTTGTCCATACACAGAAACCCTTTTCATCTAGATTTTTTCCTGTTAGCTCATTCTTTGGTGTCTAAATTTAAAGCAAATAACTTAGATGATATTACAATGCTCCTGTGTTTTAGCCTTATTTGACAGAACTTTAAATGCATCTTTTGAGATAGTTGTGGAAGTATCTTTGCTGAAATATGTATTTTCCTAAGCAGGTATCAACAGAAACTGATGTAGTTTTTTGTATTAACCAGAATTTGTGTACATCACTGTCTTGTTATGGACTGCTGCAAAAGCATTTATTTGAGATAGAAGAATTACATATACATCTCACAAAGCAACAACTAGCTGAGTTAAATTGTTACAGAAGAATATAATTTCCCTCCATCTGAGCAATATAGATTTTGATTTCTGCTAAATATGAACTGAACAGACATTTTACATCAAAAATAAAGTTTTTCCTTTCTGGTGTAAAAGCCAGTATGATGTAATATGTTGGACAAGAATTTCAGATTCCAATCAATCTTCAAAAATAGAATCTCACCGTGTGATTTTGGGCCACTCTTTAGGCCAACCTATCTCAATTCTTTGAAAAAAAACCCAAAAGTACAGAATCTAATGTATGCCACTTTGAGATCCTGAAAGAAATGCATAATCTCACAGAGAATAAAGTAGAATAGAACAAAATAGAATAAAAATCTTTATTGTATTATACCAGATAATGATACTTGGAAAAGAGAGAATTTTGTAAATTACTAGACTTTAGACTCAAGTAAATTAAATAATGTAATATTATATCATTTATTCACATAAGAAAGTGAATAACACAATCTAGGCTGATTAATCAGTAGCAGTTTAATTTTTATTCTAAATTTAGAGGAAATCTGACTTTTAAAAATGGCAGCTGCACATATCCCATGCATAAATTGGCTGGAAATGAAACCAGCTTAAGAAAATCCTTTCTGGCTTTCAAACCCATCCTCTGTTTTGGCTTGCTGGTTACCTGTTGTTCAATCATTTGCCATGTCTCCTATATGGGGATTTTTCTTCTTTAATCCTTCTGGACTAGAGAAAAGGGGAAAAATACCCCACAACTTTACCATTTCTTTCTATCAACCAAGCAGAAAATTGCAGAACTCTTTGTTAATTTTTCCCTGGTTAAGAAGGGGATGAGGGGAACTTGGATTGGAATAAATTGGTCATATAGATCTGTCCAATCACAGTTATTCCCGGGAATGGCCCTTAATCTTTCTTAAATCACCTTGGAGAAGTTTTTGAAATCTGTCAAAGGCTATGGCCCTTCCTATTTTTCAGGGGATTCCAGTAGATTGGTACAAAACGTATCTTATTTTTTAACTTACTGAAAGTGTATAATGAAACATTTTCAGAAAAATCTACATCCCTTAAGTTTTGATGAGGTAAATATCACAGCTATTTCCAAACCAGGCATGGATTCAACTATGTATTCTAAATATATTCCCTTGATTAATATGAGTGCTAAGATTTTAACAGTTGCCTTGGTCTGTAGATTGCATCTTATTCCTTGATTACTATTCACACAGCTCAGGCTAGATGTCAAGCTTCTGACATTAACATGTTTTTAATTATGTTGGTTCTCTGCTAGAGTCCAACAGCTATTATTTTGTTTGGATGCTGAGAAAGCCTTTTATACGTTTTGATTTTTTGTTTTATTTCTGAGATAAATTTTTCTTTTGGTTTTCTCAGTATCAAATCTGGGTGGGAGACTGTTTTGAAAGTCTATTAATGAGAGAAATCCTTAAAGCTGTGGCATGAGGATGATGTAGTGGCTTGAAAGAACTGAGACTGCTTTAAAAGTCATGGTGTTCATCTGAGGTCAAAAGCACTTCTTCCGAATATTTTTGAAATGTGTACAGCTCTGGAAGATACTACTGTGGATCCTTTTATCAATGAAAAGCCTCCATTGAGATATAATCCTTTTTTAAAATAAATTAACCCTTTCATATAGTATTATCTTAAGGCAACTTGTTCTGAGGGAGTCATTTTTTGTAGATTTTTTAAAAATGTAGTTTAATTTATCAGAATGTTTCTTAACAATGTATTCCAGTCAAGTATTTGTTGCTTTGTCCAGAAGCCATTGCTACCTCTTTTTTATTAGTAATTTTATTAAACATTACAATTAATGCAAACTAAAAAATAAAACAAAATAGTGAAGAAAAGAAAAAATAGAAAAAATATATAAGGAAATGATTTCTCCCTTCATCACAAATACAGTCAATTTTTGTAATTTATCACCTTTTAAAGCACAACGAATGATCTCTTCTTCCTGTATCTCATGTTTTATCTGTAAACAAATCCTTAAAGCCTTGTCATCGATTGGCAAAAGTCTGTTAAGGGTTACCAGAGATAACAACATGTCTATTTTAACCTTGATCAAATAAATCAGCCTCATAGTCCTTACTTTTTCTTTTTATCTTGATCTTTAATCCCTTTAAATAATGACCTAGAGCTTTATTTCTTTTCATGTTTTCTTTTTCCCTTCGCACAGGTTTTCAAAGCTTTAACAAGTCATTTTTGTAAATCCGAAATAAGAAAGTTATCTAAATCACTCTTTATAAGTGCTGGTTTGGGGACTTCTGGGAGTTGAAGTCCACACAGCTTAAAGTTGCAGAAGTTGAGAAACATTGCCCTAAGGAATAGCTGTGCCCAGCTATATTTGTTGTGTTTAAAATTTATAACGAACTATAGAATTTTTAGGAAAGTGACTGAGTTTAATATACAATGTTAGAAGGAAGATCTTATACGAGAACTGCAGCAATATCTTGCTTGTCAAAATTTACGGTTACTTCAGTAAAGAGACAAGGAAAAGTATTTTGAGCAATGTATTTATGATTATCAAAATGATAATGGCAATATGTTAATGTATATTAATATTAAGTAATAAACATTCCGTTTTCATTAAAAATAAAAATTCTCCATTAATAATACTATTCCAAAAATAATAACGCTGAAGCAATAACATAGATAAATGAATCATGTAAATCAGTTGGATTGTCTGTATTCATACTACATTTTTTTTACCATGTATTCTAAGTAAGTGAGTGCAGAACTAATGTTTCTACATCTCTTCTGTGTTGTTTGATGGTTATTTATTGGCCAGTCCAGTTGCAATCTCAGAACAACTGTGGGCATCAGTTTTGGGGATGCTGCTATAGAATACTAATGAGCCATATAGCACCCTGGCCCTGTGAAGGCAAGATGCGTTAGTGACAATACAGAAAAATTATGAACAACCCACTTCACCTGGATGGTTTAAATCTCAGAAGCTCTCATTGACACTTCCACAATATTTGCACAATAACATTAATTCTCAATGGAAAGCAAAATGAGTTGCTGAATGCCCAGTTACAGGTAGATCCAATGCAAAAGGTCCCAGGTTTTGATTTACCCACCAGCAATGGACAACTCTGAATAGGATTCACACTTTACACGGAATCTGCCAAGATTCATTCCATAAATGGGGTATATCATTTTCCTCTCAGTGTGACTGGCTTGCAAGCTGGGAGCATATTCCGGGCCAGTTTCTGATTTCTTCCTCATAAATGATGATGCACTTCAATGGGTAAATGGCCTAGACATTGGTATTTGAATACAGATCTTTTTAATAATTGTATTTTAATGTGCTTTTATTCTAGGCTAAATGCTAATATATATTGTAAGTCCATGTATGATATGCCGTAAGCTAAATAAATATTTTTTTTCTTTTCTATTTTTAATTTTTAGGCTTGTATATGTACCAGTTAAAAAGAATTAAATACATTCAGGTCCATGTATTTTTCAAAAATACACCTGCTTTCTAATTTGAAAAGTGCTGACACTTATTAAAGCATTATAATTTCTTTGTATAGGAGAAGAATGGCTAATTGGGTAAGAGGTGGAGTGATGTAATTGCCCCTGCTGAATGACAGCTGGGAGAAGGAAACCCTGTTTAAAATGGTGGGAGAGCGGAGGATATAATTAGACAGAGGGTTAGAAAGAGGAAAGTTGTGAGGAGGGATGCAGTGAAGCTGGAGTTTGTTATCAAGTGAGAAAATTTTAAGAATTAACTGGCACAGATAGTAAAGAACTAAGGAAATTATGCTGACTGAAGAATTCTGGGAGTTGAAGTCCACACATCTTACAGTTGGAATCCCTGATCTAGCATCCTGTTTCTGGGATTCCTGCAAACATATACTGATTCATCCTCATTTTGCCCCCGAGGCCAGTGTTGCCCCCGAGGCCTGCTCTTGGAGGAAGCACCATGGATGTTTAACTTTAATAATGCAAGGAAGCTCTAGTAGATTAGATTAAACATTCCAGTCTAGTCCAGCATTCTTTTCCCAAGTTTACCATGCCAAAAAGGGATCACTCTGCTCTTCCAGTAGCTGATATATTTGCTTGGGAATATTTCATAAGGGACTTCATCACACTTTTTGAAAGTTCAAATATAAACAGTATCTGCTGGATCATCTGTATCCACTGGTGGGCTTCACACAGAGTTAATAACATAATAACTACACCTCTAGATGTTGCCTGTAGAATCTCAGAACAACTTTCTAAATGTACAAAATCTTGAAAGATTTTCAGAATCCTGAAATACCATGCAATTACTTAATCTCATCAGGTCCTTGGGAATTTTATTTGTGAACCTGCACCATCATGCATGGTATTGGAGAAGATTCCTAAGAATATTGTGGACAGTCAAGAAAACAAACCAATGGATTGTTGACCAATCCAGAATTCTTACTCAAGTCGCAAATGAGCAGGCTCAAATTTTCCTACTTTGGATACATGATGTGAAGACCTACTTCTTTGGAGAAGGCTCTAATACTGCAAAAGGTGTAAGGAAAAAGAAGAGGATGATCAGCAAGAATGGATAGTTACAGTGGTGATTGGTGGAGAGTTGGAATACCTAAAAGACCAGATAAGGGACAGATTATCATGGAGAAAATCTGTCTGCTGTATCTGGTGGTTAGGAGTAGAAAAAGACCTAATGGCACATAATAATAGGAAAAAAATACAAAATTACATTGTAGTGCCAATTGCTTATTAACAAAGACATGTTTGGGAAATGTTCAGGAAATACTTTTTCTTCAAGTATATTTCTACATGCTCAATTTATATTTGAAACAATTTAATGATTTACTCTAAATAGTTATTACACCTTATTTAGCCTTATTCTCTGTAGCCCTTCTAAATAGGAATATTGTTTTGACCATTTTGAAAACCTCTGTTAAGGAGACTCATCTTAAGGATACTGTAAAGTATTTTACTATCTTGGTTATAAAATCAGCAATTTCAAATTTTATGTCTGTAATATTCTCTAATCTTCTCTGGTTTATCATCTTCTGTTAGCACTATTTTCTTCAGTTCCTTAGATTCCCATCTTGAAAATATAAATTCTGACAGGTACATCCAATCTCCTTCTATAGTAGAGATAGGTGCAGAGAATCATTAATCCTTCCTGAAATGTTTTCATCTGTCCCTAATAATTCTTTAGCTTCTTTGTATTCCAATGAATCCACTGCCTTATGAAAGTATATGTTCTCTTTGGGACAACACTCCCATTTTCTCAAGAAAAAAAGTAAAAGGTAAAGATTTCTCCTTTCAGTTGTGTCTGAAGCTAAGGGGTGGTGCTCCTCTCCATTTCATAGCCAAAAAGCAAGCATTGTCTGAAGATACTTCCATGGTCATGTGGCTGGCATGACTATATGCTGAGGCACATGAAACGCTGTTACCTTTCCCACTAAAGGCAGTACCTATTTATCTACTTGCATTTTGCATGCTTTTGAACTGCTAAGTTGGCAAGACCTGGGGCAAATAACAGCTACTGGCAGCACTTTGGTCTTGAACTTGAGCCACCAGCCAACCTTCCGGCCACAATCCCAAAGTCTTAACCACTTAGCCACCATGTCCCCTTAAAAACAATCTTTAAATAATTTTGTTGATATTTCTGGACTAGGCTATCTTTCAGGCTTGCTATAGAGATACAAGCTGAGCTTCTGATAAGATTTTGGATGACCACAAATATTCTGGATAAATTTAATCTTCCTGTTTGAAAAAAAAATATTTTGAAATCCACTGTAATTATTATATCTTCATAGCAATTTTCCAAATTAAATTTTTAGAAGGTTGGGTTTTTGTTTTTATTTTGCATCTTAATAGAAACACTATTACTTTTGTCCATGTTTTTCTGCATTTGTTCTTGTGTGTATATTTGATATATAATACAGTATTTTTATTTATAGGTGTTGTATACTTAAATCTGTGTCTGAAATGTAAAAAATGCATATAAACAAAAATTAAACACAGCTGTTTCACTGATTAAAAAGTAGCTGTCAGTTTTTGAAGTCAGTATTTTATCTTAAAATTTCTTCTAGAGGGAATAATATCAATAGATTTGAAATAGTGCTGCTCATACTAGAAATAAACTTTATAAGGTGGCAAAACCAGATTAAATAATTTTTGTATTCAAATAACTAGGAGGGAGTAAAAAAAGTTTCGGCAGAAGAGAGAAGAATTCATTGAACTTTTACTACAACAGATTGATCCATTAAAGTGTAATGAAGGAATAGAGTGACCAAAGTCTATAAAATCAAGTCTGGTGATTTGTAACACAGCATATTCTTGTTTCTTATTATATAAAAAACAAGCAAATTTGTGTTCTGCTAATAATCAGTATTCCTATATGGTAAGAAATATTTCAGACTGGATGAATCACAAGATTCCTATGAAAGTGAAAGTGAAATTGTCTGGAAACAAAAATAAGGCATCTTCTAGTGAAAAAGAAAATTAAGAGGATAACTTTCTGTCTTCCCAGGGAACATGAGAAAGAGGTTCAAAATCGGAAAAGAGGCAAACGACCCAGAGGCAGGCCAAGAAAACATGTTGTAAGTAATGGTGATTTATAGGATCCATTGAAATTGCAGCAAGGCTTGGAAGCTATCCTTCCTTATAGACACGTAGATTTCATATGCTGTGGTGCCACATAATCTCTTGTACAATCTGGCTTGTTTCCTTTCACTTGGAGTCAGTATTTATTTGTCATTGGCAACATTTAATTTTAGCTAGGAAAATAAAGTTTGTCTGTAACAAGAAACTTGAAATATAATAAGCAAAGTCCAAAATTAATTCTGTTAGTTTCAAAAAGTAAACTGTTGTCCAGACAGAATATTGATTATCCAAATCCTATTTAAGAGAATAAAATTTCAGCAAGCTTATTGAAAAAGTGGATCATATTCATGTGGCTGTCATTGCATTTTGTCTGTATTTAAAGGAACCTGAAGTACCCTCCAAGAGCAAATCCAGCAGCTCTTCCTCCTCCACCTCCTCTTCAACTTCCTCTTCTGATGAAGAGGACGAAAGTGACCTTGAGACAAAGAGAAGTCAGCGGAACAGAGAGAGTCACCCAGTGCCTCAAAAAAAAGCTCAGATTTTAGTTGCCAAACCTGAAAACAAGGACCCAGCTAGGAAGAAACGGGGGCGGAAGCCACTGCCTCCAGAGCAGAAGGCAGCCAAGAGGACAGTCAACCTAACCAAGGTGCTTAAAACAAATAGAAAGGAGCTGGGAGGGGGAGGGGGACCCAAATTGACAGGCAAGATGCAGTCACAACACAATGCTCAAAGTTCTGGCATTGCCATGCTTAAATCCCACATGAAGGAAGCACAAGGTACATTCGGTGGCTTTTGTTCTGGAGCATCCTCCAATGATAGCCTCTCTAGCATAGTGAAGAATACTACAGTTGGAAGCCCAAATTGTGGTATTAGCTGGCAAAGCTCCATTGTCCATTATATGAATAGGATGTCACAGAACCAGAGCTCTACAGATGCCTCTTCAGTGGGACGACTGTCTCTGAAGTCAGCTATGTCCTGCAAGAACAACCTAGGCTTGGATTTAAAACTAAAAAATCAGAAAGGTTCTGGAAACCTGGAGTTGACTGTGCAAGGATCCAAAGTGACCAAGAGACCTAGTGGCAGTTCCTTGGGAGAACAAAAGACAGGGTATGGTGCGGGTGGTCAGAACCTGCACAATGGCAACAAAGTTCCTTCTGGCTCCCCCAGCAGCCAGCCAGTTTGCAACCAAGAGCTCAACCTACAAGCTTTAAATCTGCAAAGTGTGAAAAATGGGCCAAACTCCACTGGCAGTAACAATATTTCTCATCATGGCTGTGGGGCAGTTGGCAAAGGCAGTGGCAACAGTTTAGGGACCAAGGCAGGTATAACCAAGGGCAGCAGGCCTGGGAGTGGCCAGAACATTGCAAATACAGGGGCAACGTTAACAGAGGCAGATACTTGCAAAGGTGAGAAACCAGCTCAAAGAGCAGCTACGAGTGAGAGAGAGGTGGCAAACAAAAGTAATACCGCATGTGCCCAGGAAGGATGTCCCACAAAAGACAAGACTTCAGGCATGTCAGAAGTAAGCACCGGAGAAGAGGAGACGAGCTCGGATTCTGACAGGGATTCCACCTCTTTTCCTGGAGCAGGCCAGAATATGTCTGTCTCCATTCAGACCAGCCAGGACTGGAAACCTACTCGCAGTCTTATTGAACATGTTTTTGTCACAGATGTGACAGCTAATTTGATCACAGTGACTGTTAAGGAGTCTCCAACCAGTGTGGGCTTTTTTAACCTAAGACATTACTGAGCTCCAAGGCAGAGAAGCATTCTTCCTCCATCTCATTTGATTCTCCATACTATCCCCTTGGATAGAAGGATAAACAAAACCTAGTAGAACCAGAGAAATAAGGTTAGGGGCTCTTTTTCAAGAGTCTTGGTTTTACTCACGTTACTCACTAGTACAGAGGAATGTAGTGAAAGCTACCATCCCATGTTTTGCTGTACTTGGATATTTTAGCTTTATTATTTGAAATACCAGAGGATTTTGATATTCAGGAGAATATCAATATATATATAGTTTCTTATTTTTCCTCCAAATAATGTAGCTTCAACACTTCTAAGTTCCTAGAAGAAATTATGCTAGGTTGACAATTCGGGAACAAATCTGTATTTTGGAGATCTGCCAAGGGCCGTATAAAAAGTGTGTCTTAAGAGAAGCTATATAAGACATATTTCCAGCTTGCTTTGGAAACTAGATGGTATATATAAGACGGCACTGGTTTGGAGCTGGGATTAATAGCTATTGCATGAATTTGGCTAAGATTGAGCACTGATCTCTCGAAGCTTCAGAAGTACCAATTAACTTGTATGGACTAGAGAATTAGCATCTCAGGAACTTGAGAAGTATGCCATTCAACCTGCCAAATATCAGCAGATATAGGAAATCAACCTTAGTGAACTACAGAAAATGTTCTCAAGAAGTTGAGAAGACAGTATGCTTTTCAACTTGCCAAATATCAGCAGATACCACCCAGTGGAGAATGCTGCCTCATTTTCAACACTTGGGTGTGCATGAGTTTATGCTCACATATGTATTTCAGGAGGTTTTTTACACATTGGGAAATTCTACGGGGAAAGCAGTTCTGTGTAAATGTGAAGTGTGTAAATCATTGCTTAAAGAAGCCATGTATGCTGAGAAGTTGCTATATGTTTATGTGGTTGAGACCACTTGTAGCTCTCCAACATGTCCATATATATGTGCACACACATGCACATTTTGTATGCTGTTCCTTACACAGAAAAAAAGGTAGGAAGCAAAGTTAAAATAGAAGTATTCCATGTAAAGATTTTATAAGCATAAGCTGCCTTATAATGTGAGATACTATGGATGTGTGCTGTTCAAATTGAGTTGAGAATTCTAATTAGAAAGCAGGTTTTTGTGATTTCTGTGCAATTGATATTATGCTATGGAATCTAAGGTGCTCTCTCAGCTTGGTTGTTTGTTTCTAAGCATTTCATTACCTAAGTAGGTAACATCAGTGAATGTGGGGTTTGCTCCCTGTTTATAGTAGCTTCCCCTGTGAATCCTGGTTGGGTTATGGTTTAGAAAACCCAATTAGCACTGATGATATTACCTAGTTGGACAATGAAGCATCTGCAAGCAAATGACCTTAAGCTGAGAGCTCCTAGGATTCCACAGTTCAACCCTGCGCTACATATATTACCTTTTCTTGGTGATAATCTTTCTACTTATCTTTTCCTGCAATAATTACAAAGAAATTATTGCAGATAGCAAGATAACATTGATACAAGCTGCCATTTATTTTTATTTGGTCTCTACATATGTCCTGCACCTCTCAGTCACATTCTGCTACAGGGCATCACTATTTCCTAAGGCAGAAATGACTGAACCTCTTTGCAAGGGCTGGCTTTATCATCATTTTTACCAGGATGCTAATGTATGAAACCAGAGAGGATAAACTGGGGTGAAAACATCTTAGAACCTTTGTAGTTTAGACTGTCTGCTTTCTGAAGTCAAGAGATGACTCACTTTAGGCTTCTATTATTTCTCTCAGAACAGATGCTTCCTGTCTGTCAAGAGCCATGGTCTAGGTTTGGGCAGTGAGCTCTGTCAAATCAATTGACAGACAGAATTTGACTGTGTTCTAACTGTACTTCTGTGATGAGTCCCCGTGCTTATAACATATTCATTAAAAAGACTCAGATAGGAAGAGGAGTATTAAATGAACAATAAGGAATTTTATTGAAATAGGCAGTTTTGCAGTTTTCACAGTCATAAGGTAAATGATGTTGGACCACAGTTTATCAGACCCGTTTCAAGGTAATGTGATGCAGAGATTTTGTTCTGTTCTGAAACTCTATATTGAGACCACAATTTAATTTGTTGTATTTATGTTGTAATACAACCCAGCAATTGGTTTGCAAGATTTTGGATCATTTGAAGTATTAATTTAGTCTATCTTTCTTGCTCGTATAGCGGTTTCTCTTATTTTGCTCTACCTTTGTGCTACTACCATACGAGCTATTAAGATAAGAAAAGGCAAGACGGAAAATTTATCAGGGATAAAGAATTGCTCGTGCTTATATTTGCTAGTATGGTTTTGTTGATATGGAAGCATATCATTTTCACCAAAGTTTACTGACATAGGAAACAGTGTTTTCATAGGAAACAATGTTTTCCAATTCCATGGAAGTCCATCAAATTTGCTTCCACGGAGCTGTAATTTAAATCTGGTATGCCAGGTTAGAAATAGGGCACTGAATAAGTCTTCTGAAAACAGTGCATCTAGTTCCTTATGCTTATTCCTTTTGTTCTACTGCTGCTGAATAAGATCACAGAAGTTGAGCCAGGATGTTCCAAAGGGCCTGCCACTGAGTAGAACGCTTCCAATAGTGAAGTCACAAGTTAATATAACCCCTTCAGATAGCATTTTCAAAGTTTCATAACCCTACTGGTTTGAGTTGCTGGCTGCCTGGGGTCTCAGCTCACCACATTGGTCCCATCCACATTCTTTACTTAGACCAGAGGTTTTGCTAACCTGTGAGGATGTGACTTGTTATAATATAGCCTATAAAAGAGGCCAACAACAGCTAAATTGCAAACGTCCATATAGTGTAAGAAAGCAAAGTCCTTGCCTTGAATTATAGAAAATTTGTATAACTTATTCATTTTTTTAAATTAAATCTCCATTGCAATTAGTGCAGTCCTCTGTAGGCTGTCTACTCCTCTGAATCAGATTACACAATTCCCATTTTCTGTTTTTTTTGGGGGGGAAGCTCCCCACCTCAATAACTAATCTCTTTAAAGTGCCTGATATTATCTAGGCACTTCTGTCTGTTTACTTTAAACTGTCAGTGTATAATATGGAAGGGACTCTATTAACTAATCATTTAAATGCCTTTGGTATAATCTATCAAGTTTGGATATCCCAGATAATGTCAAAGTTGCCTGTGTTCTTTGTAATAATTGATACATGGTACTTAGACATTATTAGTGAAGGATCTGAGGATCTCAGATGAGAAGGCTTGCTATCTCAGCTTTTTTGCTGTGCATCTCCTGGTTGGAGTTATCTTTAGCTAAACTGTTTTTAATTTCTATGGTGTGCCTTTTAGTACTGGTGCATGTTGACAATATTTTGATAATTCTGCCAAAGTGGATGTCTCTGTGGAGGACTAAGATTCTGGAACAAAGTCAGAAGAGGAGGATACACAAGCAAGTCAGTTAAATGAAGTGTCAATATTCTGTTAGACCCAACCCACCATTTCTTATGGAGACCACAGCCTTTTTCCAAGAAAGAGAGTCCTACTGAAATGATGGCAAACATTGCTTATGGACATGAAGACCTTGGGAGTTCCTCCCACAAAGCCCTATTGTCACAATCTCATTTCTCAGGCCAGTACTATGCTGTGTATGTGTACGTATGTATCTGTGTTACATTGCTCTTGCGGGACTCCGTTTCTATTAGTTCACATGCCATGTTTTCTTGTTCTTTAAGTTTTGCCAGTCTCTTCTGCTTCTGTTCATTTCCCATATTTATTTCTTTTCCAATTGTAATCTTTAATGTGCAACCATCCCCTCTCACAGAGATGCATTCCTCCCTTTTCTTCAATTTCTGTATAACAGATTCTCAGTTCCATTTGAAACAAACTTCTTTCTAACCTCCAGCTTGTTTGGAAAATTGAAAAAAAAGGTTACTCTTCTTCAAAGGTTCAAGTGCTGTGCCTTTTGGTTAATCAGCTATTTCAGTTTCAAAGTCTATAGTCTTAAATCCCATATCTGAATGAGTGAGTTGACCTTTCTTAGTTGTATAGTGCATATACAACTGAATTACAAAATGGCAACATTGTTTAAGCAAATGATGCAGGTGAGATCACTAATTAAGGACTCAATTTTATTAATCACGGATAGACAATAGAACTTGATGATAACCATCACCCTTTCAATGTTCAAAGCCTACTCTTACATGTTTTCATAGGATTGTTATTCTGCATTTCTGTGCATGTTTTATTTGTGTAACAAACTGCTTTTAAAAATTCTGTTGTTACTATTATACATTTCTAAAAATTATTTTTATAACAAGACAGTGTGTTACTGCATTGATCAGGTTAATATTTTTGTTTTAGAGAAACCTAGTTCTATACACTGTGCAAAAATGCTCAGTGTAGTCTTGTGATTAACAATAATTACAGTACCAAAAACAAAAGGAGAACAGAGTTACTTTATATTACAGTGTTCTGCTACTCCAATAAATATTCACTGTATTTTGTTCTGAGTTCAGTGAAATGCTTTTGCAAGAGAGAGACTTGTGAAAAATGGGTCGGTGTTTCTTGCAATGTGTGTCAATGACTGTATATTCCATTTTTTAAAAGCCAAATAGTTCTTGTATGACATTTTCTAATTGCTTTAACTGGAGCTGCTCCTTTGCTTTTATACTAAGAGAACAAAAGTTGTAGATGTTATTACCCTGGGAAAGCTTAGCTTCTTTGTTTGAGTGGGACAGACTTTCCAGGCAGAATATTAAATAAGGCTGACAGCAGTCTCTGCCCACTGATCTCACTATGGGTTCACTGCTGCACTGGGGGTTTATTTGTTTGACCCTGGCTGTCTAGTTTGCTTGCTTGCTTCTGTTATGTGATGTCTATCTTCTAGTTTTTCTTGCCACTTACTCTAGTTTAGACTTCAGATTACTATTCTGTTTGTTTTGTTTCTTTAATTTATTTCCCAGCTTAAAAGAACCTTTAGACTACATTATGCTGGACAGTTTTTGTATAACTTTCGATTCCCTGTTTTAGTATCAATAAATATTTTTTTAACTTAGCTGACTGGCGTGTTCTGCCTCATTTGGATAGTTTTTTTCATTGTTACCTTGTTTCCCTAAACCTACTCTAAGGCATTGATTCATTTATAATACATATTTTATTGACAATGCAATCTTATACATGTTTAGATAATAAAATCTATAAACCCTACATAATAAAATCACACTGAATTGTATGGGTTTTATTTTCAAACTTCTGCATATAATTTCAACTTAAGGAATATTTCAGTGATCTCACTTGCCAGTATAAAAATACCTGCTGATACAGGCTTCAGAAGTAGTACATAAGAAAAAGGAACAGTAGAGGCTTCATGTCAGCAGATTTGAAGATTTTGAGCAATTTTAAAGGGTATAGTCATTGAATCAATAACATTTAGTTCTGTTAAAGGATTTTCAAAGTATTTCTTAATACAAAAACAAAACTGGTAATAGGATTGGGATGCACTCTATGCAGTTTGCTTAATCTCTTTGTGGGGTCATGTGAAGTTTCAGCACTAGACTAATCACAATTTTTCACAAACTTTGCAGAAGGTTATATGGTCCTTGTCCAGCAAATGAGGAGCTGCCAAATATCTACAATAAAAAAAAGTTTCAAGTAATTATTTTGCTTCTGGCTCTTTAGAAGATTATGGTTTGAGCTGTACCCTCTTTTTATTATAATTTGCAGATGGTATTTTTAGTGTAAACAAATTGAATTAGAATATTTCATTATCAGAAATTTTTAGTAAGATCTAAGATGCATTTTTAATGCCACAAGATAATTTACAGTATCCTTATCAGTATTGTGATGTGTTTGTAGTCTGTGCTTAGGACTAGCTATTGTTTAATTACATCATAGAAAAATGTAGACAGAAATAAGCTGCGGGGGGGTGGGAGTAAGGAATGGAATATGAAACCCACCTTGTTTCATTTAGCAGGCTTTATCTCAGGCCTTTAGAGCAGTTCACCATATTTTGGCCAGGCTAATGAAGATCTGATATAATTGTTTTATTTTAACAAAACTAGAGATCAGTAATTAAATTTCTAACAGCTCCTTACTATCTATACAAGAGCAGTTCCTTATAGTACATTTTCCCAGGTTAATAAATGTGTAAATTGTTTAGAATAGTACTCCTAACACTCTTGACTGCTTTCAATTAGTCTTGTGACTAATTTTGTCTGGAAAATTAATAGCAGCTAGATTATGCAAGGCTAATCATACAATCTGTAACAAAGAACTCTGAATAATCAATAGCAAAGGAACCACAATCATGTTGACTTTAACTTAAAATATGCTCTATGAAGCTTGCAATCCAGGACTCTCTCTGAATGCTTGTAGGGTTAATAGATTTTAAATGTTCCTGTGCAATGAAACAACACCCCAGAAACATTGAAATTCGGAACTGATTAAAATAGCTGGAGCAGCTTTGTTCTCCTGCTTTTCACTTTTCCTTCAAATGCAGGACCGGTGCTTCCTCAGCAGCTCCCGGAGTCTTGCTTTGCTAAACTAAGCCCGGTGTCCTTTCGTCGCGTGTGTCCAGCCCAGAGCTATTCCCTGGTAGTAGGGTTCCGCTATCAAGTCTCCCCTAGTGGCCAGCTTAGGGTCGTACACCTAGTACGGGTTTTCTGAAGTCGCCCAGTTATGGCAGTCGGACGCCTGAGGCTCCTATAGCGACAGCACGTCCAGCAGCCAGGTAGTTTTTCCAAGGGTGCTGCGCCCTAGGTGCGCATCGGGGCAGGATGGAAGGGGTGGTTAGAGCACAATCTTCTCCCCCGCGCCTCTTCTTTCTTTTCCCGTTTCCGAAGAATCCCGTTGCGCAAGGAAGCGGAGATCTTTTGGATGCTTTGAAATCATCCAGAAGATTTGCTGAGAAGCCCCGGGACGCAATGACGCGTCGCTCACGTGGAATATTCAGCGACCCTGACCCCGGCGGTTCCTTCGAGGAACTGGAGTTCGCACCTTCGGACTTAATGGGATGTGTGATCCCAGCCAGTGACTGCAGGTCGTTAGCACAGGCTTCTCCAAGCTTAGCTAAGGAGCTGGGGGATTCTGGAAGCTCTACCTCGGTATCTCTGGAGGGTTGACAGGTTGGGGGGCGTGGTTGTGCCTTTGTCGTTCTCCTCATCCGTAGCAAAACTTGGGGTTCGTGTCTCCCGTTCCTTCGCTATTAGAGTTTTATAATTTTGGAATAGTATCGAGAGTGAGTAGGAAAGCCTGTTCGTCCACTTCTCCTTTTACAGCTGGGGGTCGCTGTTTCGTGGCAGACGTTGGTCGCAATCCAGTCCTCCTAAAAGAAGCTGAAACCGCTCCAAGACCTCCCGAGGGGAAACGCCGGACAGTCCTCCCGCAGCGCAAACAGCAGCGGTCGGGAGAAAAGGATGTCCTGAAAATCAAGGAAGGTCTTGGAACGAGGAAAAAGCCAGCTGGGTTTGCGGAAGAGCTACCCAAGTACCCGTTCACTTTATAAAAGTTATCTGAATGAAGTTCATTTATTCAGCTTAATCCCGAGTGGGGACAACGTCAAGTAATACGATCGCTAAGAGGATAATGGGCACTGATCTTCATTGGCCTTCTAATATAAACTGTTGCTCTATGGCCCGTTAATATTTGAACGGCATTCCCACAAATCAAAATACAACCAAAATACATTTAGACAGAGCTAAGAAAAGTTGCTTACCAATAAGTGCACCTGCAATCGTCTGAGGAATCTGTACTTGTGAAAAACACTTAATGGCGGGTGGCAAAAGTTTTTGCTGGGGCTCCCCACTCACCAGAACCAGCTCCATGCTCCATGCTTTCTAAGGATCAAGGGCGCTTTTTGATTCTTGATTGATTGATTCACTTTCTCGAGATTAATTGCCTGAAGTCTGACTTTCGCCATGGAGTCTGGGGCGGCGGAGTTGGCGTCGCTTTTGCCTTTCCTTAGCGCTGGTTCGGCAGGAGGGCAGGATCCCATTTGCCTGGTGGACTCTCTGGAGAACGTGTCAACGTCCGCTTCCCCAAAGTCTTCATCCTTGGCTTTTCTTCCGTTCTTCTTTCTGAAAAACTGTGCAATTAGGAAGCAGGCAGCACCTGCCGACCTTCACCGATCCTGAAAAACAGGATCGAACCTAGTCCATAGTAGGATTGGAGATGACCATGAAATCCCACATCTATAGGCAACACAGGACACTTTTAAAAAAATCCTGGCAATGGGTAATCACCTTCCTATTGTTACTAAGAAAATCGGATGGATCTGCTCATGAAGGTTCTGGGGTCTAATTTGCCTCCAAGGAGATTTTACCTGTTACCTCTAAGAGCTCTCCTTTAAGCTAGACTTCTGCCCATCCCTTTCTTGGTCGCTCCAGCAATTCCTTACTCTTCCATTCTTTCTCAGTTGAACAGAAATATTTCAGTACATCCCCTTGTCATGTACTTGTCCTTGTTAGATCCAGAGCAAATCTGTCTAGAAGGCCAAGATAGAAATAGGAACAGGTCTCTGCACCAATTTCCACCTCCAATAAAAGAGTTCCTTTGGAGTGAGGGGGGCGAGCATTTCTTTGATCCAAAGTTAAAAGGTGTGGGTGTAAGAAAAATCTGGCTTTGAAGACAGACACATTAATACCAATAAGTATAAAACATTGTCTGCTACAATTTTCTGAGCAGAACTGGTTGAGCCAAGATCCTCTTTTGACTTCATGAATACACCAATGGGTTGCTTGGCAATGGCTGTTTGTTTAACCCCCCAGATTAAACAATAATCCTGGGATTTCCTGGTATTCTGCTGTTCCAAGTATCAATCAGATTCTGCAGAGCCAGTTAAGTTTTTCGAGATCGGCGGTCTAGTACTTTATTGAACGGTAGCCAAAAGGTTTCCTGTTTCCAATCATTGTTGGGAGCGTTCATCAGTGGCAAGGTTGTAAAACTTCGATTGGCAATGGACTACTTGCCAGGGCTGGTCTAAGGAGAGATGGGTTTTGACAGCTGACTACCCTTTGAGCCTGACCGCTCAGAGGAAAAGCTCTCAGCTCTCCATTAGGAAGAGAAGGAAGATTTTAGGATATCTGGCATTAATCACCGTCAGGGAGACCAGACGGTGCGAAGCACGTGTGTGCGGGCACATAAAGACTTGCGGATCACGTGAAGGTTGTGAGATTTCCCCCTCCCAGGATGCGTCAGCCCGAAAGCGCTTCCCTTCAAATTCAGAATTGCGGGAGAAACTCTCCTGCATCGATTTCTCGAGGAGCAGTATAGGGAGGATGTCTCCCATGTTTTGGTCAGGGGAGACGGCTTTTTTGGTGTTTGGGAGAAAGGTGGATGGAATTCGGATCTTCTTGTCCAAATGAGAAACTGGCCCCGCTCATTTCTGATGATTCCCCACTCCACTTTTGAGGCTTTTCCCGGGCAAAGAGTTTAACATGACTTCTGGCAAGATGAATTGCTTACTAACGTTCAACCCCAAACCGTTGTCTATGGGCCAAGGTAGCACCACTCTTTATGGGAATTATAAGGACTCTTTTAGGAACGTGTAAGGCAACCACTATTTATCGCGCGCTCACGCACACATTTTGGGATTAAGATGCAAAATTCTGAGTTGCTTTTTAAGTTAGCTTAAGGTAAGTTTCTTCTTAGAGCAACCTTCCTTAGTCTGAAAATCACGCGAAGTGTTAGGACTTCAATTCCCAGCATTGCTAAGCCAGAGTCACCACCAACAGATTTGGAGAAGGCTGCCTTAGAAATTACCGCTGGGGCCACAAAGCGACGCCTAGAGAATGGCGAGTTAGCAGCCTGCAACAGGAGGGCGTCCAGGTTCTTAGTAAACCCGCAGCAATTTGTTTTGCCAGTTTGTCGGCTGCCTTTGAGGAAAAGAAAAAAGTACGCGGGTACAAAAGTTACGTTCTCCCAAGTAGCTTTCGCCTGCCCGTCTCTCGTTCGCAGCTGCCGAAATCAGGACGACCCATCCAGGAGGTGCTGGAAACGCTCCTGACTCGCTCCAGCTTCCTCAGCTTTCTCTGATAGGGAGCCCGAGGGGAGGGGGAGGAGGGACCTCATACTCTCCCCTAGCGCTGGTCTGGAGGAAGGGCGCAAGAAACCCCCAGCTCGTCTCTCCAGCAGGAGTACCAGCCTCCCTAACTTCCTCTCCGGCTCTTCCCTTCCCAGACTACGCGCCGCTTTGCAAGGCGAGGCAACGCAGTGCAGCCCAACGCAACTCCACCCAAGCAGTGTTTCTGGGCTCGCAAATTGCCGATTTGATGACACATGAACCCAGACCCACACATATACACACCAGACCGAAAACCGCCAGAATAACAGTAATTATGCTGGTGCAGAATCTGGGGAAGGGGGAGGTTCCCAGTTTAAAATCTGCTTTTCCAGCAGACCCAACGCCTTGCCCCCTCCGACTTTGCAAGTTCAGGCGCGAGGGGAAAAGATTCGCTTGGCAGATCCTTAGGATCTCGAGGAGGAGAAGGTGCAGGAGCAGGAGCTAAAGTCAACTTCCCCCGGGTGGGGGAACCACTATGAAATAAATGGGGAAGAGTTTTTAATGCTTGCTCTTTCAAGATTACAGCCTTGTATGGTATTTGTTGAGACAGTGACTAAATCAATGGCAATGCCCCGATTTAATTATACTATCCACTTTTAGGATCCTTGGCCGAAGATGAGAACGCGGTGACAGTCGCTGTTTCAACTCCTGTAGTCAATTAGCTGCAGTTGAACCTGTTTTACTCCAGAATAAGATAATCTTACCTCTTTGATTGTTCTCCTAGCGTCAAGGAACAAGGAGGGTCAAACAAAGCGTGGTCCCAGAGATTAGGATGAGTTGCACCTTAGACTGAGATGAAATGGAGTTTCCTAGCCTGAACTTCCATTTCTGATTGGAAAGCGGCTATTGTCGCTGTTCCATCTTAATATGTCTTTTTGGGTATGCGAGATGAACATTAAACCCGGGATTATGCATGACCTATAAACCCATTTTAGTGTGTTGTGCAAAACTAGCTGCTCAGCATTACCTTTTGGGTCAAGGGTTGGTAATGTTCTTAATTGCAGGGTGCCCTATATGATCCCCCTTCCCACAACTGACATATGCTAGATTGTTTCCAAAACGTCACAGCCACTCCTGCCCTCAGACCTTTCCCAAAAGGTCCTCTAAGCTCTTTGCGCTGCCACGCAACACAAAACTGCAAATACCTGAGAAATTGCATGGAGACAAAGGCCACGGCAGATTATTACTTCCAAAGAATTATATACCTAACAGAATCCAGGCTAGATGAGAAAGATGGAAGGCTATATTTAAAAGCAATGAAACGTGGTTTTCGTTATTGTCACCTCGAGAATTGTCAGAGTTCTCCGAGAGATTAGGATTTCTGATGGCAAAAAAATTGCAGATAGGCTGACTCTGCGGGCCTAACTGAAAAGGGGAAAAGGCATCCTTTGTTTCACTTGAACTAAATTCAGATCCGTCTGTTTTCCTCTCCTGGCTTTTTTAGTTCAACCTCAAAGATGACAAAGGAAGACTGGAGTCAAACCCATGAAGGCCCTTTCCTTTAGGGCTTAGTATTTGTGGAATTTGGGGTTTTGGATCTCACCACAATTCCATGTATGAGGTACCTGTCAATTCTCTGCCTGAATAATCATATTGTTTTACTAATTATTTTCCAGGCAAAAGGTATAAAGCAGTTGAGTTCCTTGAAGGCAATGGGAATCATTTAACTGAATTTCTGTAAACTTCCTGGCAGGGCTGGCTTCACACTCAGATTAGCAACATTGTAAATGAGCTAACCATCTGAAAACAGATTCATGCTTGATCATGCTTATTAGATCCAGCTTTCATCTGTGGCTTGGTGTAGATTGTGCTCCCCTTTTAATCTTTAACTTCTTTGGATTTCATTTGATTCCAGAGATTGATGCATGCCCCAAGAGAAAGAGGCTTGGAGAACAAGGAAATCCATTATCAGCCAAAAATGAGAATTCTTTATTTTAGTTTCTCAGGATCCAGTAAGAGAACTACCTCAGGTCAGGTTTCTGATCTACACTAGCTGAATTTTGATCAAGTGGAATCTAGCCTATTAAGTACCACAAAGATTCTTCTTCATGTGTGTTAAGCAGCTGGTTATGGCAAGAGGGCAGAGTCATCTTTTCCCAATTTTAGCATCTTACTCAGGAAATGGACCTGCTACACACCCCCAGAGGAATTGTTGAATTAGCCAAGAGGCTACTATGTGGCTTTTCCCCACAATCCTCTTAGCAGAGCAAGACTGGGTGACCCTCTGAATCAGGAGGAGTCTTTTCTCTCATACAGCAACAAACGAAACAAAGCCAAGTCTCTATTTACAAAGAATTATATATATTTCAATTCACATAAAAAGCAGGTACTGTATTAGACATTCCACATTTGCAGAAGACACCTACTTAAGCATCACTTCTGAGACAGTGAAGCCAGTTCAATCATTTTTTTCCTTTTACAAATCTTAAAAGAGAATTAAATAACTCACACCCACATACATTCAATATATGTAATTATGTACATAGACAGATACACTCACATGTCAGTCTAGCTCTTATATACCCATGTGTGTGCCTCTAAAAACCCACATCAGAGGGGGCATATTTCACCTTTGTCACCTGAGGAAGTGGGGTTAGCACTTAAGATTGTTTCCACCCAGGAAATATACCTCCTAGGCACTCCCCTCTTCCCTACTCCAACTCCAGCCTACATGGAACCACTGTCAACAAACACATATGCTGATATACTTCCTCACCCCTGGTTGAACTCAACATGTCTGCAGCACTACATAAATGCTCTGAGCTGATTAGAATTTAAAATATTGGTCTTCCTATAAATAAGAAAGTGAAGGAGAATGGAAAAAAGGAACCTGGCTTACTTCTTCAGCACAATCTCAACATAATGCCCATGGTGATTTTGTGAGAGAAAATCCACCCCCAAGAAGCAGGAGGATGTAGGTGGGTCAAGAAATAATATTTCTAGCTGAACCCAGAAATCAGCAGGGCTTTTTGCTTCTTCCAACATTCACCTGATTTTCTAAGTCTCTCTTCTCATTAGGCCACACATAGAGTTTCATGCCCTGTTCACTCCCCAAATTAGAAAATGTTTTAAAAGGGCCCAGTGAGTCAGCCATTCAGAAAAAGACAGAGAAGTCAAACACATCCCCCTGCTAGGCCCTTAGGGGCTGTGAGACAGATTTGTGCTTTTTGAACCAACAAAAGATGCTTAAATCAATATGTATTGGGACACCACAGCACCTGCTAAAAGCAGAGGAAAACAACCCTGCCCCCATTTCCTCTGCATGTTCCCTCCTAATCAGGAGCTTTACAGAATTAAGGACCAAATGTTTTTCTTATAAAGTTAAATGAGTTCATCTTCAAAGGTGCAGAAAAATGGATTAAATGTTTGCTTAAAGTTGACAAGAAGAACAACTTTTTTAATTACTTCACTTAGGAGTCTGGGGGTGGGGGTGGAGTGGGGAGTGAGATCAGATGCTTCTTTCTAGAAAAATGAAGAAAGAAAGAAATCCAGTATAAAAACAGCTAACTTTGAAACTGGTCTTTCCCAGTTCTATTATATGGGAAGCTGTTTTCTACAGATCCTAATCAGAGATTGAGATATATGAAGAAAACATACATATGTGATTTTATGCCACACATTAAAATTCATCTAATAGCCTACAAAGAAACTACAAACATTGGAAGAAGATGGAAAATCCACTTTCAAAATAACAGAACACTGAAAATAGGACCAGTCAGATGCTTTCCTCCCTAACTTTCTGGCATGTAAGGAATGTAAACAGATTTTCTTATTGGAGTGAGCAGGGAAGGGATCAAGAGAGAAAAAAATCAGAATTAAACTAAACTATCAGCTCAATATCTTCTACTACTTCCACCTTCCCTCTATGACAGTCATATTAAAGTGCATAACAGCAGCTACACTTTTTAAAAAATCTTACATATACTCTTCTCCTTTGCAAGAAAAGGTATTCAAGTTAATACTTCTTTGCTAAAACATATTTCAACTGTTTTTAATGGACACTTTTTAGAACAACTTTTTTTTAACTGGAGCAAAACAAAGCAAGACAATACTGTAAAGTCAAGTGCTTACTTCAGCTGTCCAGCCAGAACAGTTGTGGATATAGCACACTTGATTGTACAAAGCAACACTTTATAATATTACAATTAAAAAAACCCTGGAGCATTTTTAGTCCCCAGATGAATATAATAACCCCATATTTTCATTCAACATTATATTTGTGGGTAGGAAGGAGAAACAATTGGAAAAAAATAAATCAAAGGTGTTATGATTGGCTAACAAGATAATTCATTATGTACACCAGCTCCTGCAGTTGAGGCAAGAGATGCATCACTTCTCTGTTTTATTATCCTTCTCCAAAGGCCTTAAATTAAAAAAAGCAACAATCAAACAACTTAAGAGTTAAAATATATATATTTATATGTATGTATATAGATATATATATGTATTTTTCTTTAAATAACATATTTACATCTAATAGAAAATATAACTCTAGAGATAATTTTTCCAACCAAAATTGAAATTGGTGGCAAGGTTGGGGGGTGGGGTATAAAGAAAGAATTAAGGACAGATGTTTGAAAATGCAAGCCTGTCCGAAAAAGTTTAAAAATAAAAGTTTTAAAAATTCCCAAGTCAGCCGACCTCTATCCAAGACCTCTATCCAAAGCCTTTCAATTATTTCTCTTCTCTGAAGGAATTCACCGCTTTTCTTTAAAGAAGCCTTGATCTGTGCTGCTCTCCTTGATGGTTACTGTTAAGAAATTGGATGTCACATCAGTCACTACCACTTTTTCTAAATTGTTGAGAGATGGGCTCCAAGCTTCTTCTTCTGGGTCACCCAGGATCCGGGAGACAGGGATGCGGGCAATGAGGGAAGGCCTGCCAGCCTGTGTCCCTAAGCCATCTCGGTACAAGCTGCCTTGGTTTGTAGAGCTGTGCAAGATCTTAGGAGTCCCCAAGTCCAAACCACTTTGCCCTTTGGAATCCAGAAAATCCGCCCTATGCTTGGACAGTCTAGGAGGATAAGTCTCAGGTGCACCCAGTTTAATGCCAGCTTCTGCCCTGGGGTTGGAAACAGTACTGGGTAACTCGGGCTCCCGCCTCCGGGCTAACTGGATCACACTGTGTCCTGAACTGAATTTTGCTGCCCCAGAGTTAGCTGCTTCTTCCAATTTTCTGACTTTTAGGTAGTCCACCACCATCTTGTCTCCAGGCTCCATTGATTTCCGTTTTGAGGCAACATCTGCCATTTCAGGCAGGTCTTTCCTGGGCTTTGGACCTCGCTTTTTAAAGGCACCTTCAGATCGGTCTTCCTCTGCTCC
Source organism: Acrochordus granulatus (assembly GCA_032468055.1). NCBI lineage: Eukaryota > Metazoa > Chordata > Lepidosauria > Squamata > Acrochordidae > Acrochordus > Acrochordus granulatus. Next base: position 242,499 of record JANHZU010003588.1, read on the forward strand.
CACTCTGTTTTCCTCAATCGTCTCCATTCGAGGCATGTTGGAAATAGCAGTAGTGGAGCTGCTTTGAGGGGGCAGTGGGATCTGTCTCAGTCCTTCTCTAGCCCTGGAAGTAGAGCCGAGGTCTTGGGATGATCGTCCAGGATAAGGCACCCGGATGCCCCTAGCAGAGTCACTGCGGAATTCATAGGTTTTGGCTTTGGCTTTGGCCTGGGCCTGCAAAACAATGAAAACAACTACACTTCTTCAATCCTATGCCACAGCAATCTTAATCCATGCAATTTAAAAGCGGAGTGACCCCCCTCCCCTCACTCACACAGTAAAGGAGCTAGGTCTTCAAAATGTGGCCTTTTAATTGAGAAAAAGTTGCATTTTCCATTTTGATCACAGCAGAAACTCAAAAAACATGGCACTTGTAGATATCTTTCTTACCTTTAAAAGGAAAGTTTTGGGTTTGGGGCCACGTTTCTTAGGACCATAAAGTTCCATTTCTCTTTCCCTAAACGTGGTATTTAAGAAAAATAAATACACATTGTGAGGACGCTAATTGATTTAATAGTGCTCTAAAACTCAGTGATATGGCTCTAATAAATAAAATTGTGTAAGTTTCCTCCAACAGACACACCTTTCCTCAAAAGCAGCAAGCAGACGGGCATCAAGAATGTTTTCTTCGGGTTCCCAGGTGCTGTATCTAGCAAAAAGAAGAAACAAGTCAAACAGAGAGAGAGGGGAAAAAAGAGAAACATAAAGAAGATACATTGTTTTTCCCCTGCTTATCTTCCAAAACACAGCAGTGGAAGGTATCTTTCTGGGGAAAAAATGTGTCCCTCCATCTACCCAACAAAGCATTATCTCAAAAATTCTGCAATTTTTGCCACCAGTGCACATTAGACTACTGAGCTCTACTTACTTCTGAGACCAGCCTTTCCATTTCACCAGATATTCCATACGACCCTGCAGTTGTCAAGAAGAAGAAACAAATGAGCCAGCATTTCAGGAGAGCATACTAAATAAAACGCCTGCGAGGACGTACTCGCCATAAAAATCAAAGATGTTCCCGACCGCACGCGTCCGTTAAAAAAGAAAAGAAAAGAAAAGCAAGCAAGCAAGCAGTCCAAAGCATGCTGCGAAAATGCAAGAAGGCAAGCCGCAAGGGCGGAAGAAAAAAATCCATGCATGAAAAGGGGGCGTGCTGCAAGCCGGGAATCCAATATGCACGCAGGACTGCGTGCAGCAAAAGACAGTCGCAGCAGTCCGAACGCGCGCTCGTTCCGGAGGAGGAGGAGAGCCCGCGGCGCTCGCGGCGGTCTGCGCAGCGCGAGCGAAGGGGGAGCGGCGGGCCGGGCGAGCAGCGCGCCCTGCGGGGGGCCGCGCAGCCCCGCGAGCCCGCTCCCCTCGCCGCCTGCCCGCCTGGTTGCGGCCTCGGGCGGGCCCGGCGGGGTCGGTGCCGCGCGCACAAAGCCACGACGGCGCTGCCAGGCGGCGGCGGGGCACCTACTTTACGGATGCGTCTCTTGAGCAAGGCCTCAGCCGCAAAGACCCTCTCGCCCACGGCGGATAGCTCCATGTTTACTCGGCCGCTGGCAGCAGAAGAGCGGCGGCGGCGGCGGCGGCGGCGGCGGCCAGCACAGCCCAGACCATAATACTCGGCTCGCTGACGTCACTTCGCCCTCCCCCCTCCCGCCCTCTCTCT
>JANHZU010003588.1:256340-273115 GCA_032468055.1 Acrochordus granulatus
TATTACCCAGAAAATGTTACCCATTTTCAATCTCAGAGGCTATTGTGGGAGCTGGAGGCCAACACCACCTGGAGAATAAGAGTTCCTCCATGGTTTAAGAATACACTACCCATTTAATGTATTGACGAGTGCTGTAAAGCAATGATTCTTAGTTTCTTTACTAGCTTTATTTTGGCACATTTCATAAACTAATTTATTATCCTCTCAATAATTCTTACCCTATAACTATGCCTTTATTGTGGGAAGTGGGGGAGAAGAGGCTTCAAGGTTAGTGGCTTGCCTAAAGCATTACCTCCATTTGACTTATTTCTCTGGAAGAATAAATATGAACTCAGCCTTTGCAAGATGCTGACAATGGTGACTTAATTATATGGTCCTAATTGTTTCTCTTAACATGGGTTTCATTCTAGGAAAGATACTATATTCTGTTCCTACACATAGAGCACACACACATAGCTTCCAGCACAAGAACACATGGATGCATGCATACACATACACTTTCTTTCTGGAAAGAATAAGAATGACCTTTGACCTTTCCACTGATGCCACTCATATATAGCCATGAGTATCATAACCATGCCTGTTTTTTGCAGGGCAATCTGCTTAAGATGAAAGTCCTTCCCTGCCTGTGGAGGACAGAAACATGGGCTTTTTTCAGAAAGAATTGTTTTTTTGCTCGGGGATGCACTTCTAAAGTGACCCTTAAGATCTTGGTATTTCCATGAACAGATTTGCCAAACTCTGGTGCTGTCTAGAATTGTAGGACCAATTTCCACCTTCCACCAAGCTGGCAAGGCTAATGCTTTACCCAGGTACGAAGATCCATTTGTGCAACTGATGAAATTTAAAGGGTTTAAGCAGGAGGTCTTCTCCCTTGTGCAAAACCCCTGCTTCATCTTTAGAATTAACTTTGGGGTGGTAAGTCTGGAGCAATCTTCAACCTGGTGCTTCCACATTTAGTCACACTGCAATTCCTATAATTCCTAGGAAGCCCATCATAAGGCCAGGTTGGCTGGTAATTACGAGTGTGTAGTCCCCTAAACATGCAGGGCACCTGGTTGGGAAACTCTTGTGAAGTTCTTTCGTAAGGCTTTCTTCCTTTAAAATTTGAATGCAATGGAGTCCTGCACAGATATTTTCTGAAATTAGCCTCATTTAGTCAGTTTTGAGAAAATTTGCAGAACATATGCTATTCAGGTCTAAAGAACCATGAAGGCAAGCAGATGGTGGAGATCTTCCGTTTTATCCGAGGGCGCCTTCTCTGAAGCAACCCTGCATTCAGTGGGCTTGTAGTTGGATCTTGTGTACCACATGCGCTCTATCAAAAAAAGAGCTCTTCCTCTTCAGCAGGCCTGAAACTGCTTTTTGACGTCAATCAAAGAGGGCGTTTCCTGGACCTTTTTGAACTTCCGCAGCTGTTTTTGGACTTTGGTCTTTGGCAGACTTTTTGCTTAGGTGCTTTGGAAATTGCCCGCACCACGTCTGGAGATTTGTGCCTTGCGTTGTGATTCAAGAGAAAACAACTGAAAGAAAAGTTCATCCTGTTGAACTTTAATATTCATAAACTCCTCAGAAAATCCTGATCTGGCCAGTAGAAAATAATTGCTTGGGAGTACATTTGTGAACCACAGGAGGAAAGGGACAAATATTAAGGAAGCAGTTTCCTCGCAGATTTTAAACTGCTGTCCTGTGAATACCTGAGACTGAATCCCACTGGAGTTCCTGGAACTTTTCAGTTAGCAAACTTCAGTAGACCACAGTATAAGTGGGAAGGAAGATTAAAAGGGATCTAACCAATTTCTCAGAGTGATCATTGGGGGGGATAGTTTGAGAAATAAGGAATATTTCTTTCAGGAACTGCGGGGATGAAGGTGACTAGGTGGGAAGGAAACATGATAAACCAACCCTTCTTGGTGAAGACTCTGCCACCTCTTGATTTTACCAGAGACAAACTACATACCTTTCTTCCATCTGCCTGTGTATGAAAAACTTCCCATTAAAGATAGGGAGCTTAATATAATATATTAAGTAAAAAATTCAGAGGTAACTCATGCATTTGGGCATCATAAATCACCTGCCTTTGCATTAGCTGCTGCCCTGGGAGGGAGGGAAGAAAGGGGACTACTTGAATCTAAGTGCATGGTATACCTCTGCAGCTGAGGTATTTACAGATTGTAAGTAGTTGTAAATGACAGCTTCTCAAACCAGCCTCTGTGGGTTTTCAAGAGGTTGTTTTGGATGCCACTTTCAGTTTGGGCTGACTCATATACTACTCATGTAGTAACAGGAACTGGTTGAGTCCTTTCCTCCCAAGTGCCACAATTATTTTATAAAATGACGATATGCTGGCCAAAAAGCTTTTCAACCTTAAATATCTGCATGATTACCAAGGGAATATGACCCTTTTGAAGTAATGATCCTTGAGTTATGAAACTCAGTCCCCTGGGCATGCTCAAAAGGTAATTTCTTTAGTGCATATTTACAAGTGAAGTTGAAACCATATTTTGAAAGGATATTACTGCAGTTCAACAATTTCCTCCCAGTTTGGTGACACCATCTATGCCAGATAGAAAGGATAGGATTTATAATCCAAAACATCTGGAGGGGTAGAGAAAGCTAATTTAACTCATTAAATTTTTGTTTTCAGTGACAGACATTGAAAAACTACTTTCCTCAACCTGATGTTCCTCCAAATTTCTTGCTACAATGACTAGCATTCTCAAAAAGTGTAATCTGAAGCAAGAATGATTAGGACATGCAGCCCACCATGTGTGGACAGTAGACTGGGGAAAGATGGATCTAAAACTTGCACAGACTTCAATGTACTGAATTCACTGATTGTTTAAGAAGATATTGCATGGAGATTAATGCTGGTCTGAAAACATGACATTGCTTTTTATTATTATAATTGCTATCATACTTGACAAATGATTTTAATTTTTTCTTCCTTTTTTCTTGGATTTTTGGTCATAAACATTAATTTATCACCTACCCTGATTTAGGATTTCCAAAGTGGGAAACAAGGATCTGTATGTGCTGTGTGGCAAGGAATAATTCCAGGTGCATTCCATAGGTGGCACCGTGCTACTAGAAATGATGTCTGTGAGAATAAGTCACAAAGATGTGCCTCCTTTCTGCAAAAACTCCGTATGCCTTATGGTTTCAAGAGCCAGTGTGTGGCCCCTGCTTTTGCTTGGAAACCATAGGTTGTCAGGCTGATCTGAGTCTGGTATACACATGCCAAGAGACTGTCTAATCTAACCTCTTGTTAACCGATGTGTCAACATTTTGTTATCTTTTCTTTGCATTCTAAATCAATCAGGTATGGATTACTCCGATTCCATGAGATCAAAGACTGAAGATGTGGTTCTGATTTTCATTACCTGAAAGTAAAGCTCATTTATCTTAATTACACCTACACCTGAGTAGAAACGCATCAGGATCACTTTTATTCAGAAGTAAATCGTGTTTATGCAATGGAATTCTCTTCTACAATAGATAGAAAATCCATTATGATTGCATCTCTCCCGAGATAATTCAGTACTTGAAAAAAGCCCAGTCTATTAAATTGGGCTTCTTTGCACCTAAGTAGGCAGAAGATGGCAGACTACATCTGGGCACTTTTACACCAAACACCCATTCTCTTTGTCTTTGCGAATGACAGAGTACAATACAAATTTCATGTGGTCCATAATGCACTACAGTATACAATACCAAGGGACTTCAGTTTGATTAGCCAGTTGGACCGTGTCTGCCGTTTGTTTCAGCCCGGAGCTTCCTTTGGATTAGAAATTAATGTGAAAATACTTGCTTATAGAAAGACTTAAAGATTCGTAGACATACTGTGTCATTTCAAGAGAGGGATATAAAGTAGTCAAGATCCGCTCTGGGACGACATACATAAAGAATCTGATATTAAAAAAAACTATGTTAGTTCTAATCGATATTTCCCGCGGTCAGACGTCTCTCTTACTCGCGCGCGCCCGCGCGGGCGCCCGCACAAACATACACTCCTTCTCGAAGCCTAGAATCAATAACTGCGTTCTGGTCAGGCGGAACTGGTCAGGGTTCCGAAACTGATTGCTTGTTTGCTTGCTTAATTATTTCATTAATCAGTCACAATAGCAAAGTGCATCAAAGAGTTTTGGCAAAACAGGTAGTGCGGCTGCAAGTTCCAAGAGGCTTCTTTTTAAAGCTGTCACTCCCTGGGCAGAAATGCAATGGGGATTAAGGAAACTGGTCTGAAGAGGTTTGGGCAATTCTTAATTGTGCTGGGGGGGTGAGATGAGATGGATGGGTTAGGAATGAATGGTTGCATCTGTACAATTATATTATGAGTCCGAAGGTGATATACATAAAATAACAGCGGGGAGGGGGATAAGATCCGCACCCGTTTATTCTGGGTCCGATGCTTATGCTTTACGCAGTATCATTGGCACTCTGGAACCAGTCGCCCATTTTTAGCTGCCATGACATTAATATGCAGAATCGGAGAAGAAATATTACCATTTTAGCGCCCTACAGCACATCAGGAGATATGCAGGCGCAAGGAGATAGCGCGACAGAAGCCTGGCGGCGGCAGAAATACTTAGGGCCATTTACATAAGAGCGGATCCTCCTAGCAGGGCTGTTCTTCCGAAATAAAGGGAGAGCCCGAGCTTTCCGCCTCCAACCAACCTAAAATTAGTCTTCCTCTTTTTCTGGCGTGTTGCTGATTAGATTCCCCCCCCGCCTGGTTCTCGGAAAGAAGAGAAGAACGGCCATCCCCACCCAATTCGCTGCTCTTTCAGTGCGGGTCGGTGGGACCCGCGAGCCCGGCAGGAGAGTCCGCGCTGTCAAATGAAACGCCCGGTTCCGAAGAGGAAGAGGCCATTTATCTGGCGCTCTCAGAAGCAGTGCAAGGACGCTTCTCACAAAACGCCTTTTGTTCCTGGTGACGACGGCCATCCCCACCCAATTCGCTGATTCGGCCTGCCGAGAAATATAAATATGCGTGTTCTCCGCAAAACAGGGTCTACTTTCTAGTCTCGACGACAGCCATCGACAAAGGGTCCACGCTGGCGATCGCTTTCCCTCTCACCTCCCCAATTTGGATCCATTTTGTCCGAGTTATGGGGCCATATTCGTTCGGGAATTGTCTTCCCCGCTGGCTTCTGGAAAGAGCCAGCAAAATCCAGTTGTGGATAAGAAAGGGGGCGGGAAAGAGCGCCTGAAATGGACCCGACTAAATGTACGAGCGGACGCACAACACCCCCCGCCCCCCCTTCCCGGATTAAGGTGAAAAAGCCCTGCCGTGAATGCGCGGAGGGGGGGCTGCGGTGTGTCTGAATGAGCCTCCCCCCTCCATCCATAGCACATCAGCTCGCTGACGTCAACTCCTGGGGAGGAGGCAGGGAAGAATAAATTGGAATCTGACAGCTGCAAAGAGGTGTGACGGCAGCGCCTCCCCCGCGGCTCTGAGAGGAGCCTGCGCCACGCTCTGCTCTGAGCAGCTCAGCCGCCCCCTCCCTCCGTGTCATTTGTGGCATAATTAAAGCCAGGCAAGAGACCGCGAGCTTTGCTCCTAAGGCTGGTGCAGCTGAAACGTAGAACGTAAAACAAACCCAAGCAGGGAAATCGAAGTATCCCCGAGCATGCACAGAGCATCTTTATGTCAAACTGCTGGGTACTCGTTGCAAAAGCCAGCTTCCCCCGCCATCTGCCACTCCGACGAAGAACTCCAAAGCAAGCATGCGCCTTGGCACGCTTGCTCTGAGGAGCAGCCGTTCCTCATACCCCTTAGATACGCTGTCCTTCCTTCCTTCCTTCCTTCCTTCCTTCCTTCCTTCCTTCCTTCCTTCCTTCATGGTATCCTGTGGCGGGGCCGCATATACTCTCTTCGCAGCCCGTCTGGAAAAGATATCCGGGGGGGAAAGGCACGAAAACGTCCCCCCCCGTCCTCTAAAACTGGGGATTCCTAGCTGCAGGGGTTCCCAAGGACAGCCAGGTGACTGCGGCAGGAAGGAACCCGCATGCACAGTCTCCTCCCCTTCTGCTCTCCTGCTTTGGCAGCGAAGTCCAGAACCTGAACAAAAGCTATTACTGAGCGCAGGAGAACGTCCGGCCCGGTTCATTTGCATCGCCGCCCAAGATGCGAGGGGAAAATCTGCAGGAGCCTGAAGGGAGGGGGCGGGGGCGGCGGCAACATCTGTGTCTGGCCACGTCTTCTCAGACTTACAGACGCAGCAAGAACGGCACCCCCCTCCCCCCCTCCCCCTCCCTCTCTCTGCCCGGGCACGGAGCTGCGCCCGGATTCCGGCAGCCGCTGTTCTTCGCTCTGGCATTGATCGCCTTTAACTCGTCTAGGGGTGGGGAAGAGGAGGGAGGGAGGCGGAGGGGGAGGGAGAGAGCCGGCGGGGGGAGGCTTGGCGCGCAGGCAGAACAAGGTAGATACTGTATTTCGGTTCCTGCCCTTATATGGTGATGAGCGCGGCGCCCTGCCGACCAGCTACACCATATAAGGAAGCGGCGCGAGAGAGTCGGGTGAGCTGTTGAGTGCTGATTGGTGCGCGCGTATCTCAGCAACCGGACTTCAGTGGGGAAACGGGCCTGCTCTTCCCCTCCCCTGCTCATTTGTCCCTCGCCCCCCCCGCAGAGACGAACACGGAAGAACGGAGGTGGGGGGAGCGGGGATTACGGCGGACCCTCGCGCTGGGAAGGGCGCGTGCAGCTCGAAGGGCCTCGGCGGGGCCCCGAGGGGAGAAGCACCTTTGTCCCCACCGCGCGGCCTCCCCGCGCCGCTTTCTTGTCCTTGCGGGTCTCCGGCCCGGAAATCGGGGAGAGAGCGATAATAATGAGATGTGGCTGCGCGAAGAGGAGGTTCTGCTGGACCGGCTGGGTGCAAGACACAAGTGTGTGCGTGTCTATGAGTGTGTGTGCGTGTGAGAGAGAAATAAAGAGGGTGGGAGAGAAAAGGCCGACGAGATGGAGTGATAGAGCTGTAGGTGTGTGCGTGATTGATGGAAGTGCATCTCGGAGTGATAGGTGGCTGTACGGATAGTGTGAATTGATCGGTGGAGGGCATAGAAAAATGTCGAAAATAGACGGGTGCCTGCATTGATTCGAAAAAGATCGGAACACACATGTAGTGGAAAGGGTACGTGGAGAAGCTGAAAGAAGCGAATCGTGGGCGGCCATAAGAGAAGAGAAAAATCTCGTTACGGACGTTAAGGTCCATTTCACACATTAAGCAGAAACACCCTCATCGATGTACCTCACCAATGTATCCTCAACACAGCACTGACAGCTGCAGATCATTGAAGGCCACATGTGGGAATGTTTCAACCCCTCTTGGGCATTTCCCTATCCCAAGCTTAACTGGTCACCACCTTGAGGAAGTTGTACCTGGGTCCAGAAGAGGTCCATCTCTCAGCGGGTCAGAAAAGACGAGACTTCGTAGAACCCACTGGTTTCCAAGGGATCAAATCGGGCCCATACTCCCCTGCGGCCAGGCTGAATATATCCTGTCAGCAGTCGCCGCAGGCAGGTGAGCATTGATCCGAGTCTTAGATTCTGAGATTGGGATCTCAGGAGGTCAGGATATTGGCCCAGTGGAAAGCCTTGACACATTTAATACTCTTTCCTGGGAAAATATCGGGCAGCTTGAGAAATGCAAAGCCATTCCCCCGGCTCCCTTAGAAGCATTGCGGCCGTTTCTACCAGCCTTAAGACAAACTGGTAAACAATTTGATCCAGTAGGATGCAAAAAACACAAAATCAGGAAGACGAAGATCACAGAGGCCCTGAGTTACCTTCTCTGAGAAGAAATAAATGGAGACAGCACCAGAGAGAACCACAAAAGGGGGCTGTAAGCAGCCACACATGATATTAAAGATACAATCCTCAAACATTTTCTCAAAAGTAAGCTCCGTTTGGACTGAGTGGATCTTATTTCCATGTCATTTTTCTGTAGGACTGCACAGTTGCAATGTATAGGAAAATGAGATGGGCTGGGAAAAAGAGTGAGGGGAAGCAGTGTTCTTAAAATTAAAAAAAAACTGCATTTAGACACCAACATTAGAAACCTGGGACTGAAGAAATACTGTACACCTTCAGCAGTATCTATTCTGAATTAGATATAGCTAACAGTCTCCCTCCAGGTGGTGACCTCCCAGACTATACCTCCCATAAACCTCTATCAGAACAATAAGCATTGTATGATAAGGCATCTCAACCCCAGGCTGGAGAAGGAACATTAATTCCAGCTCTAGCTTTACTTCTCCCGTGGTTTGTTGTGGTCCGAAAAAGAGCTAGGAGAGAGATTCTGTGTGGGTGGAGGTACAGTGGAGGGAAAACCAGTTTTACAAGGTGAAGCCAAAAGGCAAGGGGATATGTCCTGATACAATAAACACATGCGATTTAATCTAAGGGTTCTCTTTGTAAAGGCAGCAATGGCTGAAGGGAGTTCCTTCTCTGGAATCCCATATGAAAAGAAGAGATCAAGAAATGGCTGCTATAAGGGCAATGATGGCAGGGGTGGTGGCAATGTTGGAGGCTCCTGGTTTCCAATTAACTAACCTTTCTCTTGCATTTAAGCACATTGAGGCTTTAATGGCTTAGAGACCCTTATTCCCAAAATCCATGAATTTACATGATACCAGACTTAGCCCTGGTTGCCCTCTAGCTGGGAATAGCCACTGTATCAAATGAGTGGTAGGCTGAGAAGAACAAAAAGGCTATGTAATGGCCACTGCAATGGGCTCCCTACTATGCTAACTTTCCCAAGCACACTCAGCCTGCTTGCTTCCTCATCAGCTCGCAAGGTAGGTCATGGCTGGAGACCTGAGAGGCTCATCTAATACCCTGTTTTCTCTCAGGTGGCTTAGCACCTTTCTCCTGCACTTGTCTCACGAGCTACTGTAGCTCAGAAGTACCAGGAGGCCTTGCTGGTGCTCTGAGGCCTTGAAACCCTCTGGTGCTGCAAGCTGGAGCTCCCCAGTCCTTGCCAATTGCTTGATCTTCCATTGTACTCACTGTCTCCTTGGATGTCAATTGCCACTGAAGCCTTGACCTTGGAAAGCAGGTGCAGTGTGGAGCCCACTTCAGTGGTTTCTGATAGTAGAAAAATCAGCCTGCAAAGTCTGAATCCTTCCAAACCTGTGATGAAATGGCAACAGTGTCCAAGAGCTAAAGGGAGATCTCCAAAAACATTCTCTATTCGGATTATTGCAAGATGCCTGCAAAAATGGGCTTTGATTAGAGTTGCTCTTTTGGCAAGAAAGCCATATGGTATCTCTTTATAGACACACAGCCATAGAGATAGCAAGCTTGGAACTATCAGATCAGACCCCTCACCCCACTGCCCATGGCTCAGCCCCAAGGCTTTCCACCCAATGGTCACCTTTTGTGGGTTATGAACATCGTTGTGTAATGTAATCTCAAAAATGCCAAGATTTAGCATCCTAATATCACCTCTCTGGGAGGGAGAATGTCACAGACAGTTTCTTGTCCTCTTCCCCTCCCTGATGAAAAAGGCTTTTGAGCATTGCAACATTCCCAGTCCTATCTTCAAAGTGCAGGTTGCAGGAAAGTGTGCATTGTTGCAGAAGAGTCCAGGGAATTAGAAGAAGAAAATCCCGACATTTCAGAATAGTTCACTGATGCCCATCAAAAGCTAAAGCCATCCATCTCAGCCACAGATCTACCATCTTTTCTTAAATGCTTGGGGGCTGGATGGGTTGGGAAACAGGGAGTGAGAGAGAGAGGTTTATCTGGTCTTTCTAGGATCTCAGAAATGGGAAGTAATGGGTGATAACACTAGGAAGGTCAGTTTGAAGGTCAGATTTGGTATAGTGCTCATGCTCAACCATAACAGTCCAAACTAAGGCATTTCACAGAGCAAAGAGGCAACAAATAGCAAAGTTTGATGTGCTGAAATAAGTACTGGATCTGCCTGCACACTGTCCTAACATTTCTTGCCCCATCCTTCCCTCCTCCTTCCAATAGGAAAAATGCCCCTGTCTTTCAGTCTTCCCTTCAAATTTCCCAGCTGGAACACTTGGAACCAATCAGAACAGTAATACTTAGAGTGTTTCACTGAATTAGCCACTGAGCTAATTCTGGACAGCCACAGGACACCATATTTCCTGATTATGTGCCAGCACCAGGGCAAAGCTGCCATCCTATGCACACCCTTGAGGAGTGGGAAGGTACTTAGCTGGTGTGGCCATACTGCCTTCAGAACGCTGCTGTCCTTGGACCGTGCTGCCTGGTAACCTGGCCTGCCACAGAAGGATTTGGCATAGGTGTGTTCTCACACGAGGCTGTACCACAAAGAGGAAAAGCACACTGTGATCTTGTGGTTTGCTCAACCTCTGCCTGTGTGGTTGGTTCATGGTGCCATGTGTCAGACCAGCTTCAACTATTAAGTGAAGGCATTTCAGTAGGATTCATTTTCCCTGGAGGGGATGTGTTGCGCGTGCCCTGCCAACCTGTTTGAGAGCGACAGAGATGGAAGCAGCATCTGTTGACTGGATGAACTATTCCAGCATTAGCGCTTTGGCTGAAGCTTGGCCTCCAACTCTTGCACACACATGCCCCCTGTGATTTTATTTGACAGCCTTTTATATACTGGTTATGTCCTCCCTGCCCAAAGTGCTCCAGACAACTTGCAAAAGCAAGCCTTTTTGATTCCCCCACAGCTGCCCTGTCCGTAAACTCACCCCTGCCAATGAGGCACAGGATCCCCCTACCCGTCCCGTCCTCCCAGCGCTTCCTTATACGGTTGGCAAGCCAGTGCTCGCCTTTTTTTATACACCCTTGACGTCAGCGTTTTAAGCCGGGGCTGCACGCACGTCTCTCAAAGTCCACCTCTCTTCACCTCACCCCCGCTCCAATGACGCTCTCCTCCTCTTGACCTGTTTAATCCCGTGTGAAATATAGCCCCTAAAATGGATTTGATGTGGTTATATATATACACGCACATCTCAGACCGTCAAACAGCGGCTCTGGTGGCTTTTGTAACCTGTTAGGATTCCTCAGATATCAATGTGAGCAGAAATGCAGCCTGATACTTGTCGTATCCTTTCTGGTCAGTCCTGGTATTACTGAATGATCAAATCTGTACTTCATCATAAAGCTGCGGTAAAATGAGCCATCCATATCCTCATTTTATAGCTGAAAGCGACCTGAATCTAAGACTGTGCCCATAATTATTGGAATGTACTTCAACTGAGGTCTTCATCTGGACTTCATCTCACAGATCAGAAAGCGTGGGTCTGAACCTGGATGAGCTTGACACTTAGAGACTTGGGGGAAACTGCAGGGACCCCGAAGTCATCTTTGCAATTTTTTTAGGGATGGAGGACGTCCGAGCCGATTTGATAGCTGTGGTTCTGACTCTCTTTGATCCAGTTACTTGCCTGAAGACCTCCTCCAAACAGGATATTGCAAAATCAGGATGTGAGGGGGCTCGGCAGACTGCGAGAACTGCAAAATCAAGCACACCCTCTAGAGCAAGTTTCCCCAAGTTGGAGTGGTTGATGATGATGTTGCAACACTCTTGTTAGAGCTCAGAGCCCTTCATATTGGGGGGAAGATACGTTTCACTGTCCATCGCTATTAGTAGAAGCTAGAACATACTAGCCCAGCATCCATACATTAATACATGAGTTACTGAGAAGGATGACTAACTAGCCTCGATTCCACCCAGCTCTATTCTAGCCTTAGCAGGACCAAAGCTGAGCCAAGGCGCCCTTTCCATGCCAACTGAGACTGTATAAGCAAATAACACTAAAAAGGAAATCTTAGTTATTGGATCCAGATGACTTTAGGGTCATCCACTTATTTGCTTTTGTGACTCAGGCACCGTCCTGGATCAAGGCAGTCCGGGATTTTTGTCCTAGAATGGGGACAATCACCAGATATGATAAATCAGGAGGCAAGTCAGCAGGACTAAAATTTCAGCCTAGATGCCTGGCGAATCTTTTGAAGTCCCAAGACCTGGGGGGAAAGCCCCAGCCAAGCCCCAGTTCCAGTACTAAGTGGAAATTGCCTGGCTGGGAATCTGGCAGAATCTGGGGAAAGGAAGAGGTGAAAGCACCCTCCTGCCACGACCGCTTTTCTGGAAGAAACCAACTCGGCTGGAGCTGCTAGGCAGCCATTTTCCATTGGTGAGCTGCCTTTAGGATGCGATCGCCTCGGGAACCGAGATAGGGGTGGAAAAAGGCAACGGTGGTCTGGCGAGGCTGCGGTGGGGAGGCGGGTGGCTCCCATCGCCGCCGAGGATGCATGCCTGCCTACGGGCGGCGCCGAAAAAACTCCTTCTGCTTGGCTGCTAGCCCACCCTTGTCCCGCCATTTTGTCCTTCACGGTTTTCCTTTCAAGCAGAGGCAGAAGGCGGACAGTGCCACCAGATGCGTAGCTGTTTGCGCTGCCAGAGAAGGAGGCATCTTGTTCCCCCGGCCGGGACGGGGCCTGAGAGATAAGGCACAAGGTCGAGCCTCTCCAGCTCAGGTTTAAGCTCAGGTTGAGGTCATGGGCTTCCTTTGAGGTGCTACTCAGAGAAGGAAATGGGGACAGGCAGCCAGTGCCAGCTCAAACTCTTGGCCTCCCAGCTTCTGAACCCGACCTCTTGCGCCCCACATAAGTACACAGATACTCTTTATTTCGGGGTATTTAAGTCTGAAGTAACTATGGAACTGCCATTCCCAAAACTATCAGCCCTGCTTGAATGGGTTGAAGAGGCCTCCTCTTCACCACCACCTCCCTGGGAGAGCCCCCGCTTTTGCTCTCAGAAGGTCCTTTTCAAAATCCATTCCCCAGCTCAATTCTGACTACCTTCTGAACCAGCAAGAAATGATTTGGACTGGGAAGGCAAACCTTTGGGCCACCCAGACGCCTCCAAAGGAGTCCCACCCGTATCTCCCAATCCCTGAGATCTGCTCCAGCTGGGCATCAGCTTAATCTCAGTAGAACTGCCTGTTGAGTGTGGCAGTTTGGCTTTCAGAAGGAAACTCGCATCAGCTTGATGGGACTGTAGCTGTCCCATCTATAGCTGGCTCACTACATGCTATTATTATTATTATTTCTCCTTCTGGTTTCTCCTCCTCACATGTTATAGTCACAGAACTAGCTAGGCATGTACTTAATTATAGACAGTCATTTTATTCTATTTATTTTCTTCAAGAAAATGCTGCATGTTTCTAAGCAAGACCTATTATTGCCTGAATACAGGCTTCTGCAAGGCCTTTAAATCCAGAATCTAAAATTATCTCCAACACAACCCTCTGCGCATTAGAGAGCTGAAATAATGGCAGCCTATTTTACTTTTAGCCAGAAAGGTCAAGCCTCTCCTCCAAGATTCCAAGTGACATCTCCAGCTCCATAACTACACGGAGCTCCATAACCATTATGGAAAATGGGAGCATGACAGGAAGAGAGAAGGATGAAAGGGACCATTTGTAGAGCATCGTTGGTGATTCAAAGTGAGAATAAGAGCGTTGCTTTCAAGGAAGAAGCCATCTTCTAGCATTATCCAGCCCTCCTTGTGGGGAATTAAAGCCTGGCAAGGCAAGAGCTAGGTGAGGCTATAAATCAGTAGGATAGAAATGGTCTGGCAGGTGAACTCCTCCTAGGTTTGTCCTGTCCTTGCATTGCCAAACCAGTCCAACGGCTTTCTAGCAGGGCCATGCAAGCATTTTGTATCATTGTATAAGCACAGCACATGTTATTTGTGTTGATTGGCTGTCTTAGCAGCGCTACCAATTCTCGGCAGAACTTTTCTCTGACCCAGAGGTCCGCTTCTTCTCGAGCGCGTTACAAGGAAGCTAAGCAATAAACCTGTTTATTTCACCCTGACTGACTGAAGGCGATTTGCTCTTCTCTGCCCTACTGGTTCTGAAATGGCCACATATAGCCATTTTTCAAAGAAGGGCTCTTTGCTTCCAGGTTGAGGGGATGCGCAACCAAGCTAAGCATTCCTTTGTAAAAGCCGAGACTCTCCAGGGAGCAGAAGCTTTCAGAGACTGGATTTGCAAAATTAAACCGGAAAACTCTAGAGCAGATTGACATACCTATTTTTTTCGGGGGGAGGACACAGGGTGTTCATTGTTTAGTATAAAATAATATTAAGAAGGGAGAGGGGCGTTTGCATTGCTGCATTGCAGGTTATTGCCACTCTAGAGGAAACCTGAAAGGAGGTACTTGTTGTTGTTGTAATGCAGGTGTGGGAGCCTTTGTATAGCTGTCCTGCGACTGGAGCTGAACCAGCCTGGCTCTTCGGGCCCCCAACTTCCCCCTCCAGATATCATCCCATCTGGTCACTCTCTTTGGCCAAAGCCATTAGGAGCATCCAGAATGGTCATTTCTGCAGCAAGACAAAAGGAGTCCATTCAACACCAGCCAAAGCCTTAGTCCAAGGCAGTTGAGCAAGTAGGGAATATTTTTCTCTAGGTCTATCGGTCTGGACTTGGGCGGGAACATATCTTCATCATGATGTAGGGGTGGGGGTGGGGATCCTGCTTCAGATCCAGACCTTGGGGTCACCAAGGAGGTTCTGACTTTCAGGCTAGGAATGGAGTCTACAAACCAGGTTTGATGCGTCCATAAACGCAGGGAGGAGAAAAGGATTCAAGACTTGAACCGGTGGAAAGGAGCTGTTCTCAATAGATTCTGTACAATCTGCAATTTCTTCCTAAGCCAGCTTTCGGCTAGGGCCTGAAACTGGCCCCACCCTCCACCTGTCCCCTGCGGTTGTTAGGAGCTGTGGTCACCCAGCCACCATAGTCCACCCCTTACTGAAGCAAAAAGAGTTTCGACTGGCAGGGACTGTGGCCAGGAAGCTCTCTGCTGCCATGCTGTGCTTGTCTTTGTTTCAAAGCAGGGTTCTTGAAGCTTCCAAGTTCGGAGCGGGATTGTGCTTCAAGGCAACCTCCGGGGAAGATCCCCCACCACCCGGGCCTCCCACTCAGGAAACAGAGTGCCAGTTGGTCATTTGGCACTAGGATGGGAGATGTCCCATTTTCCCAACCCGGTATCTTGGATTTCAACGGGCGTCCGAGGTAAACATAATGAGGACTTAGCCCATAATCATCTTCACCTTGTTAGTTGCACTCATCCTGTATATTTATAAACTGCCTTTCCTCCAGGGAATCATGGGTGGCTAGACCACATCCCTCCTCACCCTCCTTCTGTTCTGTTTTCTAAATCTTGTAAGGAAGGAGACCCTGATCAGGCCTAAAGCGACTTAATGGTCTTCCGGAATTAGCCAGGAACTAAACCTGGCACTTCCCTGTCTTCACACAGACTCAAGGAATCAAATATATCTAAATCAGCAGAACGGACTAGGAACTTGTCACTGAACTTTGAAAGACTTATTTTTGAAGGAACTGAGCCGCAAGGTAAATTCGGCAACATTATGCAATTTCCTAGGAAGTAAATGCTTAGGGGGTGTTCAATGCATGCACTGTACAGTTCTGAAATCAAGCGTGATGCCCCCAAGTCTATAGGTCCTTCGGAATCGGTATCGTTCTTCCAGCGACGAAATATTGAAATGCTATGTTACAGTCGACTGCATCCAATGCACTACAACCAGTTAGTTGAATTTCCTCCCACCCCCACCCCGCGCACTGTCCTCCGGATAACAACCTCTAACTAAAAAGAGTACTAGAAACGGAGGGGAAGCCAGGAAGAGAGGGGGCCTCTGGAAAGAAAGGTCCTGCTTTCTGTCCGGGATGCCTGGCCACTAACTCGGGGCTTCATTTTTCTCGCCCTATGCAAGTAAAAGCTTAGCAGCGTTGGACTACCACCAAGCTATCGAGAGCGAGAGCCAGTCGCCCACGTGACCTGCTTGGGATTAGTCCCCAACCTCATCAGAAAGAGCACTTCTGCGACTCTGTTTCCACGGCGCTGAGCCGCAAAGTTGCTGTTTTACACTAGGTGTAAGGGAGATTTGTGGGTGGTATGCTTAGGTTCTGTGTACAATGTAAACCTAAACTGAATTTCAGTTTATCAGAGTTTGTAATACGAGCCCAGGTTTTGGGGAATTTTCCCGCAAAGAGGGCTCCTTAAAGCCAGAGTTGAAAAGTCTGCGTTTTTTTCCCCCGCACAGGCGCTAGGTTCACGGGGTCTCGGGAATCCTAGGCTGGACGCGTTGGAAGCTGGACGACCGATGATCGCCGCCTGGTTCTGCTTCGGGATATTCTGAATCAGGCTCCGCGCGTCCTCTGAGCGTGCACAGAGCGCACTTCCTACTCCAGAGCGAGCTGCGTCGGCCTAGCTAGGTATCCTGTTCTCGCCCCGGTTCACTTCACCTTAGCAGGGGCGCGAGAGGAGACTCCTGCTGCAGCAACGGCCGGCGAAGGATTTGACAGCGCACTCTCGAGAAACCTTCTACTTGGCAAAACTATTTTTGCTCGACTCAGCCGTGCCCTCACGGAGGCTTCCGTGGCTCCCGAAAGTGTGGCGGTCCCACTTGCAGCGGCCGCCTCCTAACGCCCCTTGCCTGGCCTGAAACTGAGACCACCTGCCGGAGCGCTTGGGTAGTTTACGGCTCGTCCGGCGCCGAAGTGATCGCTCTCCGGTCGCTTTCCTGGCGCCTGTTTGTCAGCCCTACCACGTCCCAACATTTGGATTGGACTCCATCCCTCGATTTGGGTCGCAATCTTACACAGCGTCTTTCAACCCGGGGCCCTCCAGATTTGGGATCAAATCTGATAATCCTTACTCAGCAGGAATAGCTGGGATTTCCCCAGTGAAGGGAACACCTCTGCGGGAGTGCAATTCGCAGTTGGAGAAGG
>JANHZU010003588.1:290771-303128 GCA_032468055.1 Acrochordus granulatus
TTCTTTAAATGTTTTTGTTTATGCAGGAACAATTTTTTAAAAAGTGGCAACTCTAAATGATAGCTGACAATCTGATAAAAACATAAACAACATTAATAATTTAAGCACATTTGAGATGGTTAAAAAAATCCCAAACATTAGGTTTTTTGACACTAAAATGCTGATACTGAAAAAAGATTTCCAAGATTCTGTCAAAACGTGTTTCACAAATATTTGTAAAGGAAAATATGTTTGGACAGATAATCCCCTATTTTCACTTGGGAAGCAGAGATGATGTGCCAGAAACGTGAGCCAGAGGAATGCCCTTGGCATCTTTCATTTACATCACACAGCTGGGAGAAGGGAGAAATTGCCCCACCCAGATCACACAGTCCAATAAACTGAACAAGCAGTTGTCCCAGAGCTGATCTCCCATTCATGTATCACAACAATTGGTCCATCAGTTCTATGGCAATTTAGTATTCCAACCTCAGACACGAGTCAAAGTCATAACAGACTTACCTATGACTTGCTGAATAAGCCACAATGGATGGGTTTGTTCAAGACCTTGAGCCAAATCCAAACAAGCCAGATCAGCTCATAGTATTATGTGTACCTCTCAGGACATTTCAGTGTGTAGATATGTGCATGGGCTAACTTGCTTTTATATGGGATGGATTCATAACATGGTGGTTTCTGGGATCATACTTTGCAGAATCAGCTATGAATGTCTGGCTGCAATGTTTTAAATACTAATGAGATCTTAGCCAGCAGACCACCACAGATATAGTTATGCTACAAGTTCAGTGAAAAACCAAACAAATCACATTATGGTTTAGCACAGTATGTCAATCCAATCATTCATTCGTTATCTAGATGACTTATAACAACTTACAGGAGGAAAGATCACTTTCTGCATGTTTAGCATGGAGGCAGAAGATGGAATTTCAAAATTTTCTTGTTCTGCACACTCCTGTTCTCATCTTTCCTGACCACTCTAGCACGTAGAGTTCAAATGTAAAACAAATGACACTCCGCAGGTACCAGAGTTAGAATGCCTGATTCCATTTCTTTAGGAGTTTCCACAAGCCCTTTACGGTACTGCAGAGTTAACATCAGACAATTCACACTGAAGAAAATGCATTTAAGCCTTCTATCTTAGATATTGTTACAAGTCTGGCTACAGACATTGTACATTTGGGCCTTATGATTTAAAACTAAGCAAACTGTAGACTAGTTAGTGTTGGGTGTGGAACTGGCTGCTTGGTTCAGAATTCCCCAGAGATAAATTCTGTAAGCAAAAGTACTTATTTATTTGTACTTTTTTAACCCTAAAGTGGCATGTATTGCACACTCTTCTCATTTTTCTCCATAATATCCTTATCAGGCAAGTTGGGTTGTGAGAAAGTGAGTGGCATAAAGTCATCTAGAAAGTTTTCATGACTTGAGGGTGATCTGAAACCAGTCTCTTCAGTATTTCTAACAATTTGATCACTGTACCATGCTGGTCTCATTAGAGATCCCCTCGAGCTGAACTTCTGATGATTTCATGGACAGGCCTTGGTAGATTTGAGAAAGTCGTGGAAGTAATAGTACACCGTCTTCTTGTGGGATGTTATTTCAACTTCTCAGCTAATTTATAGCCCTTGGACTTTTTTGATGGTCTTTACATTGTAAAGTCAGCTTAGATCCAATCCATGGTCTGTAGTTTGGATCTAAGCTGACATTAAAATCAGATAAGCTAAACCCAATTGATTTTTATGAGTTTATTCTAAGCACAACAAACTTCTACAATGTTGTCTAACTCTCAGCCAGTGATCAAACTAGAACCCAGTTTAAAGCTCTCTATCCACTGTTACCTCCCCATTTGCTGCCTTTGTCTTACAAGAAGTTACACCAGCTGCAGGGATATAAGCACAACCACTTCTGCTCAGTTGCTGGCCTCCAGCTGCCAGCAAGCAAATCCGAACACCAAACATCATGCACCAAAAATACAGTTTCTTTCCTTGCTATTTGACCAGCAGATGAGCCCCATCCGTTTTGCCTGCTTCCTATCTCAGCTGCACCCGAAGCTGCCTGTCAGTTACTTGTAGAGCTTCAGTGCAAGAAATGCTTACAGGAAATGGTGTTCATCAAAACACCCCACATACTCTGTCAAAACACTTAGGGCTTTTTCAGCTTCTCTGATCCGATCAGTCGGGGGTTAGATGATCTGAAGAAGGGAGGGGGAATCTGCAAGCACTACAGGCTTGGATGAGCTCAAAACAAGTTGCAATTAAGCTGTTTTTAATATACTAGCAATAATGCACTTTGCACAAACTGCTAACCACCAATGATTAAAGGCATTAAATGTAATTAGGGTTGCCAGAGAAACAGGAAGATTCATCTCATAACCACTGACATATTTCTGATACAGGAAGTGTGGCACAGAGCAGGAGCTGTGAGGGCCATATTCCATTTTTATGGTTTGGTACTTTTTTCAGTTTTGACACTTGACAAAGGATGACAGCACAGTTAAATCTAAACAACCTCGTCTTATCTACAATTCACAAACCTAAGTCCATTTGACTCTAGAGTGTCTTTTTCCTTTTTTTTAAAGTGGAAGATTTTTTTTAAAGTAGATAAGAACCTGTTTGGTTTCTTTTACAAAATAACAAATCTGAGCCGTTAGCCTGAGATTCAGAAATTCAGAATTCTCTCTCCTCTTAAGGTGGGAATAAATATACTAACCAACTTGTGAGAAACAGATGAAGCAGGGGATGGGAACACAGCATTTTTATTTTGAAAAAATAAAAGGGTTTTCCCCCCTCAATTTTCCTCAGTTTTTCTCTACCTAAAATTAGGAATAAAATAAACCAGTTCATGAGAAATAGATGAGGCAGGAAATGGGAACATACTTTCATTAAAAGAAAGTTTCCCCTTGCATTTCCCCAAAATTCTTAAATTTTAATTGGAAAAAACAGATGTTCTTGCAGACTGTAACTCAACACTTACCTGAACAAAGTCAGATTTTAGTTAAATGGCACTTGTTTCTGTATAGAAATATGTTGTCATATTATTGCAATAGCCTACCACTGGTTTATATTTAACAAGAAATTTGACTCAGGAAGAAAGCAAGCTTGACTTTAAAAAAAATTGAAGTATATTTACATGTAGGAGAGAGTTTAAAAAATCCAGTGTTTGGGGATTGCTTTTGAGCAGTTTTGTTAAGTCAAATCAAGCCATAATCGGGCAGATTACTGCCACTGAGTTGGTTTTTATTCTTCTTCCAACATTTTTTGAAACAGACTTTGTTCAGTTTGAGCATGAACTGTTGTTCAGTGTTGTGACATGATTAAAGTCCTCCGCTCTTTCTCAGAGAGGTGCTGGCACGAGTCAAACACACACAATCCAATCCAAGGTGTGCTTCTTGGAAAGCATGTTCTGTCTTCAATTCATTTTTTCTCCCAATAAATGATTGGGTTTTCCCCAGCTGGCATCTTGCACTAATGGGAATTAGCATTAATTCCTTCACCTTCTTATTTGCTTTGCAGCAATGGGAAGGCTGCCTTAAGCATGTATTATCTACTGCGGGGCAAGATGAAACCATCCCAGAATAGGGAACTATAATTTCCTTGGCATCATGTTCTCAAAGGACCATCTCCCCTTTCCCCTAACAGGACTCAGTAGTCTCCAGCAAAGTACTTCAACTTTGATTATTATTTAGATCTGGCGTATCTCCTCTACACTTGTAGAGCTCTGGCCCAACTTTCAGTGAATTCCTTCCCCACTCTCTAGTTCAGGAACCAAATACATGCTTAGTAAACAGAAAGTCCCCAGCAGCTTTCTTGGAGAAATGCTACTGGTACTGACAACGCTGAGTAAGAGAAACCAACAGCTTGCCGAGGTACAGGCTAGCACCCTACATTTTGCTGGTCAGGTCTTATCCTGGAGACATCTGGTAGAAGAGGGAGTTTCTTTTCAGATAATTTTGTTTCTCAGAGACATATATTTCTTTTGGATTATGAAACATCCTCTGAACCAGTGGTTTCAGTTACCACAGCTCAACCTCATTCTTTGAAAAAGACTGATCTGTCGTTTGGCTTTCTTCAGAACCTTTTCAGCACATAAGCTGCTGCTGCTGCCCACTAACTGTGCCATGTTATCACTACATGACATGCAGGGATAGGCAAAATTTGATGTTGTTTGTTTAGTGAAAGCAGCACCCTGGTGACTATGGTTGGGAAACTAGTTAAAACAATTTGATAATGATCACCTATATTCCGGCACAAACCCCAGCTGAAAGGGCAGAGCGCCCACTGCATTCATATAAACCACTCTGAAGGCTCAGATGTCACAGACCATGGAGAAGGAAGCCTTTTACTAGCATTTCATCAAAATGATTAATTAATTTAAAATTCCTTAAGAAGTTAAAGCTGACTTTATAAGAAAAATGTATGGAACATCATAATCAAGATACTGAAGCAAGGTATTTGTTCCAGTCCATTATGTACTAACCAGGTTGGTGATAATAAAAATGTGTGCAGTTCCTCCCTCTTTCCTGCAGTTTAGGAGATCATTTCAGAGCAAAACAGCTTGCCGGTCATCTGCAAGTCCAGTTTTTGAGGGCTAGAGACCTTCAGAGGTCAGAAAGTCCCAGTTTGAAGCACCACAAGGTTATTATCACATAGGTCTTTCTTGCCTGCATCCAAAAAACAAGCAACCAGCTGATCACTCAGACTGCATGTCTAGCAGCCAGACCTCAGGAGCATCAAAAGCTTCAATAAAAGGACTCCAAACCACCTGAAATTTTTGGAAAGGTTTATAGACCTTTGTAACGACTGCATGACACAGAGCTTGCCTTCCTCCTCCCTCTGGTTTCTGAAGGCACAAAGGTGCCTGTCTGGGGCCAAAGCCCTCCTGCTTTACAGCTAGGCTTTGCCATCCAGACCTAGGCCAGCTGCAGAACATCAAATGCACTTTCCACATATTTCCATTTAATATTTACATTCAAGCAATTCATAATAATTGGAAGCTTATAGTTTAGACATTTCTAATAGCAGCAATTTCTATAATAGCTTGTTTAGCTTTAGATTATTTGGGGGGTTGCACATTGAGATAGCAACATATATATTTCATATATACATGAAATATATATATGATGGTCCTACAGTTTTATGAAAAAGGAACAAGGAAATGAAAAAAAGAAGTGGCTCTTAAAAAGGGAAGAAAAGAAAATATTCTGATATAATTTTTATATATATATAATATATATGTATTTAATATAATTATATATATATAGGGTAATCTAGGGAACTCCATAAATCTAGGCTTTTTATATTTCATTATATAAATACCTACAAATAAATATAATTGCATGACCCATCTGGAAAGGCCTGCCTTCAGTTCAAACAATACATTTTTAGCAACACCACATACAAATGGGAGCATGAACCACTGAACAAGTTAGCACTGTTAAAATATAATACTATAGAACTCTTCTCCCGTGAGTTAATTGGGAAACCGGCATTCCTCACTGCATCCTGATGCTCAAGATTTTGACAGGGCAAGGCAGCCTTGCAGATAACCCTCAATCCTGAAGGCAAAGCAGAAGCCTTGTCCTCTACCTACCCTCCCTTCTTCCAGGCAGTGAGGTGTGTTTGATCTCAAGAGGACCTGCTCTTTGCTGCACAGGGCCAAAGAGTTTTTCTGGATAGAGCAATACCTTAGGGGAGGTGTCAGGCTGCCAAGGGAGAGAGCCAGGAGGCTGCGCCTGAGCTCCTCACACTGTCACATATTCCTTAAAGGTCACTGTCAGGCAGTTTGCAGTCACATCTGTAATTATTATATTCCCAAAGAAAGGCTTGAACTCTTGCACAGGCTCCTCTTCCTCCTCCACCTCTAAGTGCTCCACCTGTTTCTCCGGCTCTGGCCCTAACTGTTCAGCGGGCACTGGTACAATCTCTGGCTTCACCTGCACCAGGCCAGTCTCTCTGTCCCCCCGAGCCTTGACGCACCGCAAGTCTATGGGCTCATCTAAGTCAGAGTCCAACAAGATAACCTCAGGCTGAGAGATGGGAAAGGCAGGGGGTTCAAGTTTTTCTGGAGCAGGAGCGCTTAGGCAGGTGGGGGCACTGATGCTCCGGGAGGTGAGGCGCTTCTTGCTACTCTCCTTGTCGCCATGGGGTTCAGAAAGGCAGCGTTTCCGGGACCCACTATAACTGGGTGTAAAGCTCAGTCCTGAAGTAGGGGAAGTCTGCTCCTGCTGGCTGCAATCTAGGGACCAAGGAACCAGGTTGGGCTTGGTGGTCAGCTGCAGAGGCTGCTGCTCAGGAATAGGCAACTCCTGGCTGGGGGCCACAGTCTTGGAAGGGCTGCTTCCTAATTCAGAAAGAAGGTGACTGGACTCTGTGCCAGTTTTCCCTTTGAGACCATTACCCAGCCATCTCTCCTCCCCAGGCTTTCTCCAGGATTCCTGCCTCTCCTCAGATCCTCTCTTAGTAGTCCTTTCCTCAGCCATGCGCTTCTTTGGTGACTCTCCAGACTTAATCTTTACCGCTTGCATGCCATTCTCCATGTACTTGCTCATGACAATCACAATGCGTCCATTCTTATTCTTATTCTTCACGATTTTCATTTTGCCACCAATGCCATTGCTAGTTACACCCTCCCGGGGAGATGATGCTGGTGGCCCTGTGCCACTGGAGAGGTTCTTCTCTGCCCCATTCTTTCCTTCAATCCCACTCAGACCTTTGACCGGATTCAGCAAACTCTTTGGGGAGCCATGGGACCACTTGTCTGACTGGGACATTAATGGGCTTTTGCTATGATCCAAGCAGGTCTGTCCTTGTTGTGGCTCCTTGTTGTTGGGCTGGTAGTGAGGTTCATACATTTTGGGGTCTGGCTGATAGTGGTGGTGCTTTTTGCTGTTCAGCTGATAGTAGTACTTCCCTTTACTGTGTGACTGGTGTTTGATGCTGCTCTCCTTGCTGTTGGGCTGATACTGATGGTGCTTCTTGCTGTTGAGTTCATACTGATGCTGCTGACTTTTGCCTGAGCTGCTGAGATCCAGCTTGGACCTGTTCTCCATGGCTGGGTCCTGCAGGCCAGTGAGGATATTAGAGCGGCGTGCAAAAGATGGTAGCTGCAAGGGGGGGAAAATACATTAGAAATTTCAGAAAAGCTTCTGGAACTGATCAGAACAAGCATCTGGCTTGGCAACTTAGAACATTTTATACAATCGTGATAAAGATATGCTCTTGTTATATCCTTCCTTAATGCCATATAGAAAAGTAGAGGAAATAAGACATTCTTTCAATCAGTCTTTTGAGCACAAAGACAAAACACTACATCATCAGCATATGTGGCAAGCCAAAGAAAGGGAGCAGTCAGGAATAAAGATGAACAAAACATCCTACAAATTGCTGCTGCATGACTTTTCTCTGGCTAGTTGTTTCTTGGTCCTAGGCTTTGCTAATCCCCACAGCTGAACTAGGCACCATCCTTCCTAACCAGAAGGGTTTCTTCTAGACAGTCAGCTGTGGCTAAAATGGGTTTCATTCTGCTGCTTCTAAAAAAATCTTTTAAATCTGGATGATGCTGTTCTGGACTTTCAAGATTCAGCCTGAGCCTGAGGAAGCTGGTGCCATACCAGAGTTGGCCCTGGTTATAAGGCTTTGCGAAGTCACTGTTAGGAAGTGTGTTGGCTGTAAAAGAGAAAGAATGTGTAGAACAGGACTTCCTAGGGCAGGTACAGTTAACAAGGCAAGTGTGCATATGGGTCTCCCAGAACATGATGAAACCAAGCTGAAATTCTCCCCCTTGGGACATGCACTAGAAAAGGGAATATTAATTGAAAGAAAGCAAACTCATCATCAACAAAACCTTTTTTTAAAACAAAAAACAGAAAAAGAGTTCAGCCTGTTAGCAAGACTCCACCACCAATAACTTTCACTTATAATAAATATTATTTCATTTTATCCTGATGAAAGAAAAGCAGCATAATTAACTGAACTTACTTGAACTACCAGTGGCTTTGGTTTTGGTCCTCGCTTGCGGTATCCCATAAGTTGTTCTTGCCTCTCCCTGAAGAAGATTTAAAAAATCAGCAAAGACCCAACTAGAAAAGCTTGATCTCAAAAGCACATCACAGAGTAAGTAAAGGATAGCCTTTATCATGAAAACAACAATCCTAGACAGACTTCCTGGGAATAAGACAGTGTCTTTTAAGGAAAGACGCATGGGACTGGCAGTGTGTTTATAGCGGAGCAGCAGGAAGAGTTCACAGGAAATAGGAGGAAACACTGAAAGGTCACAGGAATTAATACCAGTCAGTAAGCATGAGTCTCTCAAGGGCCTGTGCTATAGAGAGCAATGACATTCAGGAATAAGAAGGGAGGAGAGGTAATTATGTGAGTACTGTCATCAAGCACATATCTTAATAGGCAGATCAGAAAATGGAAAAGCCAAGATGGGGAATTATGTCAAACGTTAAGATACTGGAGCAAGCTACAATACAGGCATGCGACTCCAAATATAGATTACCAAAAAAGCATCAATGTCTTTTGAAGATCTACAAAGAGACAAGCAAATCTGAAAAGAAGTATCTACTTCCCACAAAGCCCAGAATGTCTCCAGTACTGCTCAGACATTCAAACGAATCATTTTAGATTTTAGTTAATTTTATTTTCTGCAAACCATCTAAACCATTCATCTATCTTCTCAAATTCTTCGGTTCATCACTTTCAATTGAACTGAAACCAGAACTTCTTCTGAAGGCAGTTGCACCTTGAATTATAAACCCGCTACTATTTTGTTAAAAATTTGAATTTGAGCCTGCCATTCTAAGTTTACTGATACTACTGCTTTACAAATTTCCTCAAAAGTAAGTCCTGCCATCTTCTATGAAGCTTCTACAGCTTCAAGTTTGTTCTTAAGTAAACAGCCAGCTTTATTTGAAAGCAAAAAAATTTAAACTGTGCAAGGCAGTCCTTCAAACCTATTAGAAAACACAGCTGCTTATATAAATATAAAATAAATAAATAAAACTATTTAGAATATGAACAATTATTCCTCACTTCCATTGTTTTGGCTCACTGTTTCTTTGCCATAGGAGGTATTCTTCTTTAATGCCAAATCTGTATTATTTTTAAAAAAAGACACCCTAATAACAAAAAATAAAGTATTCTTAAGCTTAATTATAGAGGACTTCATGCACATGTCTATGCCTTTGTCTTTGTATCAATATAATAGTGGTTTTCCATTGCTTTCTTCTGAGGTGATTTTCATTTTCTCAGTTTAATTTACAATCTTGAAATTTTCTGATGGTCTCCCATTCAAGAACAAACCAGTACTTACTTTTGAGGTTAGCAAAGTTGGATCATATTAACAGTACCCAAGAATGCCATATAAAAAAAAGCAAACAGGCTCCAAAAGATTAATCCAGATCTTGTGCAACAGCAACACGCAACATACTTGCATGAAAGAGTCAAGCATATAAGCTTTGGCCTAGAAGAAGAACAGGCTGCAGTGCTACAGGAACTATCAGCAACAAGCATCCAACTTCCCACCCAGGCACTGCCAGGGAGCCAGGGCAACTGCAGTAGGAAGCAGGCACTGCACTGGATGCTAATCACCTCATTAGGATTCACATGATAAGGCACTTCTCCACACCATGGCCTCAGAGGCTGCTCATTCGCTGACAATACGAAGCAAGGGGATTCTGCTCCCCCTTCTGGTTTGCTTAATGGCAAATTAACCAAATTATCGACCTAATGCAGGAGAGGGAAGGTTGCCCATGACCAGGTGTGGCCTTCGCACACCAGGGTTGGCCAGAGCCATACAAATAACGGGTGGGAAATGAAGCCATGCAAGGAGTGCAGATTCTCATTGATTCTGTGTGTGGCTCCCCTGTGTTTATCCTTTGCAAGACCAAAAGGAACAAGGTTCTGCCTGAGCCTCTAAGCAAGACAGGCAATGTGGAATTCTCAAATGCTGGCAACAGGCAGCATTTGAGGAGCCCAGGAAAAAGACAAAAGCCAGAGGACTGTTGCCATCTCTTCTCAAGGCCTGAAGATGACACTTGCCTCCGGGGTCAAGATCCTGCAGGAATCAGGAGGATGCAACCAGGGATGGCGGGGGGAGGGCAGCCCAGCCCAGCCCAGCCCTTCAACCTACGCAATGCTTCTCCTAAGCCTCCCCAAGACTCCGCCCGTATGCATTTTGCCAGCTGCCATGAAGACAAGGGTGAGGGGCCTCTTGCACGGGTACTTTTGCGATGGCGATTCCTTCCCCGGAGGAGGGTTGGCAAAAACTGCCAAGCGCAGCAGCAGCAAGGCACAGGCGGTGCACCCCCGCCACCGCTCCCTTCCGTCACGTGCAGGCGCCGTAAGCCAGCAACAGCTTAGTCAAGCAACTTTGCGCTGCAAAGGAAGTCCAGCCACTCAGTGCAGAAGGGGTTAAAGTGAAGTTCCGTAACATGCAGCGCCGCTTGCACAAGGCTGCCACGCTCCTGACGACCTGTCCTGCAGCCCAAATAAGGGGCAATTTCTTCTACGGTCGCAGGCTCCTTCATCCCCGCTGCAGGAGCAACTGCTCGGAGGCTTCCCTCTCCTCCGAAGGAGATTTCTTGAGTCAGCAACCCCACGTTCCCTTGGCGAGGCAAGCACTCACCTGTTTTGAAAAGCGATTAGCAGCCTGGGATCTAGGATATTTTCCTCTGGCTCCCACGTGTTGTATCTTGCAAAAGATTAAAACATGGCATTATTGTTGTATTTTAAACATTAACAATAGCTTAGCTATGCATACAGTAATATTTGGGAAAGAAGCCTTGATTCGCAGGCATCCTCCCCCCCTACACCGTGGGGCCATTTCTGAGACTGGCTTCAGGAGCCACCGCCCCCCTCCCGTTTTCTAGGACCTGTTTTAAAGTGAGCATTCAGGACTGTCGCTAACCCGAGAAGGGGGATGGGTTGGGGGTGGGAGGAAAGATATGCCGATCTGTTTATGTAGTGCAGTTATTATTCCAGAGGAATTCCATGCATATTATAGAGAACGGGGTTCAAAGCCCCGCCGATCCCCTCAGGGAGTCGACCAAAAGAACTCCCAGGCTTATCCCTCCCTCTGATATTTCTAAGCCTGGCGGCCCCTTTACCCCCCTCGATAGCTTCGTCATTTCAGATTTCAGCCCCTCCCGCCTGAACCCCCCCCTTCCATATTCCTTAGTTCATCTACACCTCCTCCGATCCGGTAGAAGTAGCAGAGCGGAGGATTACTCAGGTTAAATATGCAGCTTCACTGCCAGCAGGACAGCAACCTGGTGACAGTGATCGCCTTTCGCCGCCCTCTTCATCCGGAGTAGATTCAAGGATTTCAAGCATGGGTTGCTTTTTTTAAAAAAAAAAGGGTTTTCTCCTCCCCTCCCCCTCGATCTCCGGGGCTGCTCGGTTCTGCAATATGGAGCCTGCTTTCCAAGGGAAAGGAGCCATTTTCTGCAACTGCTGCACATCAGTCCGCCTTGCCTTCCTCCCCCGAAGCTGCTGGCTCTGTACACCCCCCCGGCCTCCTTTTTTATTCTGCCGCCTCCCCACTTAATAAGCTCTCCCTTTTTAATCTATGCATGAAAGCGGAGGCACTTTTCAGGTTCCTAGAGCGTGGCAGAATATTCGCGGGGGTTGGGTCAGGCGCTGGAGCCCGCGTTAAGGACACCAGGTCCTTATAGCACCCGATTCTCCTCCCGAGACTTACTTGGAGGACCATCCCCTCCATTTGACGAGATACTCCGCTCGGCCCTGCAAGAGAAGGATAAGAGGCGTCAGGGACCGGAGAGATCGTTGGAAGGCTGCCCCCGACCTCCCTTCGACTTCTCCAGCTTCCGCCCTTGAGCTTCCAGACTGGCTGGTCGCTCACCTTCCGGATTCTCTGCTTTTCGATGCTTTCCACCGCATAGACATGCTCCCCCACCGCCGGCAGCTCCATTCTTGTTGAATTTTTTGCAGGGGGATGCGATCCACAGGAGGGATTCGGGACTTGCGTCCTGTAGACGGGCGAGTCTTCCTCGCCGCTCGCTTCGCCTTTCCAGACGACTGAGCTGCAGCCTTTCGCAGCAGCGCAACTCATGCAAATCCTATTGGGGACGTCAGAGGAGGCGGGACCTCTCTGCCTGTCAAAGAGGAACGCGGCTAGACTATTGGCTCGGCGCGGTCGAGGGCTGGGAAAGGGGGAGAGGGAGAGGACGTGAAGGAGGAGGGGCTGAGGAGGGGCTTTAACCCCCCTTCCCTTTTGCAGGCGGCGGTGTGTATGCGTGTTAGGAAAGATTTGGCTGCTCCGTTGCTCAGCGAACTACCCTCAGTCCCCTCCCCCGCCCTCAATGTTTAGCAGTGCATTAACGCAGCCAGTGCC
>JANHZU010003588.1:303228-336084 GCA_032468055.1 Acrochordus granulatus
CCAGTGCCAGGATCGAATAGAGTCCCCATGAAGTAGCGGCAGGGCCACGGAGACCACCCTCCAGCCCTCTGTCTGGCCCTATTCCCGCGATGCAGCCCAGGATCCCTGATTTTCAACACCGGGGATCAACCAGGAGGACGAAAAAGTTAACTGAGGGACCAGCGTCTGTTTCAGTGCTTTGGTGCGGCGCTGTCAGAAAAGAGATTCATCCACAGAAGCCTCAAAGAGCACCTGATGATGTTCTTATTTCTATATTTACTTTCCCTCGCGGAGTCCCGCCATGGGAGGAGAGCTTTTTGGGTGACGGATGGTGATGAGTCTTTGAAATAAAAGATCCGGCAACTTTAGTTGGGAGAGGACAGTCCCGGGAGTAGATTGGAGGCGTTGGGGTTACCGTGGAAAATGCCAAGTCCTTGGTGTAGGCTTTCCGACACTTTACCTTTTTTTCAGAGTCAACAGTTTCTTCGAGTTTGCGGCGAGATTTCAGCCCTGATTAATATAGGATTAATTTCTGATACATACATAAATTAATTCGTCCTCTACCATCTCCTTCAAAGGAGCCCCCTGTGCTTTCATTTCCCCCAACATCAACAACTTCGATTATCTCACCTGATTAGTGAAGCTCGGCCACTTTAACTGACGCCGCGGCACAGGGGCGGGAGAGGAAAAAAAGTCGAAGGAGAGGGGAGTGACGAGCTAGGAAGTAGAGTGGAAGGTGAGCGGGAGAAGCTGGAAAGGCGGAGAACGGGAAGGGTGCCAAGACGGCAGAGATGGGCGCCTGGATTGATGCAAGGATTGCACTAGTCCTCGGGTCCTGATCCCGCGGAAGACACGGGAATACAACGCATAGGAGAAGGATAACTGCCTGAGTTGGGTCAAGAGAGACAAAGGAAAGCCAGTCAGCTGTTGATTGCGGCGGGATGGGTACTAGAAACGGAAAACAGCAATCCGGAATTACGGGGGGGGCATTCCACTTATTTTTCCATGCATCCGAATAGATTTAAGGAGCGAGAGATCAAAATACTTTTTTCGGCGGTGAAGAGCCGAAATTGTCCTCCCAGGAGTTATGCAAAGAATGGGGGAAGAATGTTTAGGGTTACTGCGGAGCAGTCCTGATACAATCGACGGGGCAACCAGCAGCATAGAGATGCCAGGGAAAACTAATAGTGGAAAAAGGAAGGTCCCAGAACTGCCTTGTTCTGCCCGGAATAATTTGAGGGATTAATGTAGCCTAATGGGTTGTTGTTTAGGCTTTATGGCAGAGACCCATTTAATTTAATGAAAGATGGAGTCAGCCCTGTGGGCAATGCGGACAGGAATCTTTAGCTATTTATTTCGCGCCACACAAACACACCACACCACGAAACACACAAACGCTCCAGACTGCATTGATTCTGGAAAGAGCGCAGAACAATACTTTCAAAAAATCGGACGGAGACGTGCCAAGAGGAGTTGCAGAACAGCTTCGGGTCTGCGGTCAGGTGGAATCCACTGTCCACACAGCGTCCAGAAAGAGCATTCATCTAAATAAAGGGGCGGATTTTCAAATAGTAAAAGAATGGTCTTTTCATACTATCAGGGTTGCTGAAAAACAGATCCCGGCTGACACTTAAGCACTAAACTACTTGTATCTGGGCTGATCTCGCTCCAAGAGACCCCAAATCTGCATCTGTTTCAGGAAAAGGAGCCGCCGAGAAGGAGGCGTCTGGAGTGGAGGGCGGAGACGCCCGCTGCTTTTCCAACACGATCAGCCCTTAAAAAAATGGCTGGGCTTCGATCATTCCTCATCGGCTATTAACGTCTTTGGCATCAAAACACAAGAAAATGGGAGCGTTTAAAATGGTGAATTCACGCCTCATTTTTTCCCCTTTTCTATACATATAGATTTCCCCACGCGAAGAGCTGGATTTTTTTCTAAGCGTGCCCTTCTGTTCCTAATTCTTCGGCAGTGCGCCCCCTACTGTCGTCTAGCATATTTTAACACGTTCCGCTATCTGAAAATTTAAGGGGAAAAATGTCGGAAAACCTGAGAGCTGGAAAGTGGAGTAGGAACAGAGTGAGTAGTGGACTTCCTGTGTCCTTCTAAAAATGTACAGAGTATACATTTGAGCTGCTCAAATCTCAGTAGACAAACACCTCAAATCTGTATGAGTTTCTCCCCCCACTGTCTCACTCTCACGGCGGACGATGTAGGCTGCGCCCCTCCAATGTTCGTCCACAATACCTTTCATATAGAAGCGTTACAAGTCTGAGAGGCCTTGTCACATTTTAAGATTCTGACCCCTGAGTGCTATCTAGCGGTGAAGATACTTCAGGTAGGAACCAAATGAAGCCTGCAAGTCAGCCCCTGGGAGTCCGCCCATTTGAGCCCGGAGAGCCTTGCGTATGAGTAGGTCTAGTACTGCGTTCCTCAGGGCCCGTTGTTGGATAAGAAGATTCCCCCCTCCCCGTTTAGATACCGTTTGCAAGTATGTCTGAAGCCGAAAATCATCTCTCCTTTCTTTGCGGAGAACCGGCTGATTTCGTCAGTTGTCAGTAAAAAAAAGATAGACATTCCTTGGCGCAGCTTGAAGGCAGAGGAAGGGTTTGCCAGATAATCCAATGACTCTGAGCTGACACTAGAGAAAGGAAGCTCAGAAGTTCGTCTCAGTTCCAAATAGCCCAGAGAAGATGAAATAGGAGACTGATCTGAGTGCCAGATTACACAACTTTAAAACTGCTACAGTCCCATGAGTCCCTACAGCACGCGTCCTTCATTCCTGTCTTCCCCCAAATCTTTAATTGATTCATCCCAAGTGGAGTAATTTAAGTGATATGAAGACGTCCCCCGATTTTCTTCCCGGCGTCCAGTAGAAGTTCCACCTTCCACCGGCATGATGCAGTGGACTCGCTGTTCCCTCACTAACGTCCGACGTGACTTAATCAGACGTAGTCCCCCAGAAGCTGGAGACGATCAAAGCCCGAGGAGACCAAAAGTTGCGAGCTGATAGGAAGCGACTGAGGAAGGTGGCTAGAAAGTCAGCAATAATTTAATAGTACCGAAGGAAAACTGCCTTCCTGTGCTGGAAAAGTACAACTGCCCCCCAAATCACTGAAGCTACTGGCGACAGGCGCCAAAGGATTCCTCTCATTTAGTAGCTGAGCCGGTTTCAGCAGGCTTCTCCCACATCGAGGTCCGAATCTCTCTTAACTTCCCTTCTTTGCCCGTCTCATCTGTAGCCGAGATCGTCTAGCAATAAGAACTTCAGCAAGGGGACCGATCGATAACTTCCTGAGTTCACTTTAGCCGCTTATTATCAGTCGATTTGTACGAGGGAGGCGTCCTTCCTCCAGGATCCCTGCAAAATAGGCTCTTAATTCCGACGTTTTCTCCTAGTTTCGGTTGCATATCAGGAGGGAAACGTAGGCTCTTTAGGATCCATATTATTCTCAAGACTGTGTTAAATCGGCTTCCACGGTGGATCTCTGGTCTGCCTTCAAGCTGCTTGTGGGGCTCTGCCTAAACTAAGCCTGGAGCTCTTTTTGGAAATCAACACTTAAGGAAATGGTAGAATCTCAGCTAGAAATCTAGACACCAAAGAAATAAAGTCGCCGGTAATTATGGGCTAAAATGAGCAGAGTGTGTTTATAATAATTCTCAGTTTAGAGAAATACAGTGATCAGCAGCTTTAATTCCGACTGTTCATTCAGACACACACACCTAATTGGGTTTTGCATGTTTTGTGGCCATCAGCAAACAGGCTTTTTATCCCTATCCAGAAATAAGCTCTGCTAAATTGAATGGAGCTTAAAGTCCAAAGAAAACTCCTTAAGCCAGCGGCCATAAATGGACACTTTATGCATCCACCCTGAATTCGTCCCAATCCTTTTTAAAGCGAAACCTCTATTTATTGGGGTTTTTCGACCGGATCCAGGTTCCGATTCAGAAATATCAGTCAGCTGCCTGGTTTAAAAGGAAGCTGTTCACACCCGGAACTGAACTGCTGCGTTTATTTGGGTGAAAATTCCATTACCGAGGAGGGAACTTTTGCAGCGAGTGAAAAAATCTGATAATTCGGCAGAAGTCTTCATTAGTTTGACATGGCGATTGCCTCTGTTTCTGGGGTAACTAGGGAACCTCCTTCTTGTCTTAAGAAAGCAGCGGAAAAGCGCCGTGGCAGCGTCTTGGGGTTCGGCCGCTTGTTAAACTGCAGTTTCGCTGAACTCTTCGGTCTAACATTTCCTCGGAGTACGTTGCTTGCTGCTCGCAGGCCAAACGGAACAGACTAGATAATGAGGAATTAATGGCAATGAATCCTTGCCAGAAAAATTCGTCTGAACCTCGTTTTCGACAGGATCGGTTCGGACCGCTGATCTATAAGACCCTGGGCTGCCAAGATGAAAACAAAGCTTAAAACACGGTTGGATTCAATGCAATCCGCAAAACGTTCGCCCCCTTCAAAGAACTGAGTGGGCGTTTGTTTTTGGAAGAATTCCTCCTACTCAAGGGGAGGAATTCCAAGGTGGAAGCAAGGCTGAGACCCCGGTCTCGAAGCTTCCCGGGCTTTTCCTTCCACCCCGGCATCCCAGATGATCCCCACTGTTTCCCGGAGAGGCACGACACGGGCTGGCGCTCGCTGTCCTCCCGCGCCGCGGGCTCCTCGGGCCATCGGGAGCCGAAGGGGTTAAGCTTTCCCACATGCAAATGAGCCCGAGCTGGCAGCCACGTGCGCCGCTCGCGAGGCGAGGGAAGCCGGCGCGGGGCTCCGCTGCAGTCCGGCGGGCCGCGAGTGGCCGAGCGGTGGGGCAGCGCTGCCGATCCCTGCCGGCCCGGAGCCAGAGCGGGGCTGCGCACGGGAGGAAGGCCCAGAGGCTTCTCGAGGAGACAGGCGGGCAGCCGCCGGGCCCGCCGCCGAAAGCAGCCCTGGCGACTTTCGCTGGAAGAGGTGGCAGCGCTCTGGAGAGAGGCGGCATCTCCCCGCCGTTTGATTCAGGGGGCCGTAAACGGGAGGCTCACCTTCGGAAGGCCGCTCTCCGATCGCGGGGTCAAGGGATCCATTGGCGAACAGGCACGCTCGATCCAATGCACAGCTGGCTTTTTCCATCTTCCTGGCTGGCTCCATCTCAGACACAAGGCGCTCCTGTGGAGGAGGTTCATACACTCAGGAAGGTCTGCGGGTTGATTAGATATGCAGATGCAGGGCTGGACAGGCTCTGTTCTTCAGTGATGCAATGGGTAATCCGACATTTGCTGATTCAATCAATACTGAACATTGGGTTTCCCAGACTGTGGCCTCCTCCAGTATTTATAGTGCCTCACCTCCCAAACTTATCTTCCTCATGACTTGGATATCAATATATTCAGCCCAGAGTTTTCTTAATGTCTGGTTAGTGGTATGTTAGGTACATCCCACTGTCTGACATGTTTAACAAACCGCAGTGATGTCAGAATGGCTACATCAAATGCCATAATTGTGTCTTGTTTGATGCAAGTATGTAAATTGTGGCATTTGCATGATGTCATCATCCATACGTTGTCATCCTGCCCTAACTTGTGGTTGGCCATACTGGCTACTGAC
The DNA here is from genome assembly GCA_032468055.1 of Acrochordus granulatus. Taxonomy (NCBI): domain Eukaryota; kingdom Metazoa; phylum Chordata; class Lepidosauria; order Squamata; family Acrochordidae; genus Acrochordus; species Acrochordus granulatus. The sequence continues at coordinate 308,787 of JANHZU010003588.1, forward strand.
TTAAAGGGGAGGCTGTCTCCTCTCACATCCTAAATACACCTGCAATCACTCCCTATAATAGATTACGTGACTTATGTAGGAAGATCCTGTCTGCTTAAGCAAGAAAAAGTAGGTATTTTCCAGAATGGATTGGGATAAAATCCTGGCTTGGAGAAAATAAGGCCAGTATTGTAGCCAACCAGCCCATAGTTGCTCACTCCAGGTCATGGTTCAGTCTGCATTATTTTTAAAAGTCTCAAAGTTACATTATTTTTAAAAGCTCAAAGAGGTAACCACTGTTACTCTGTAATGTCAGCAAAAACTACAGTGAGCCTTGTAGCAAATGTATTATTGTGTACATTTCTCTAGCTGATGTATTAATGACCAGTGATAAGATAGGGCAGCAATATTAATATAGATGTTTGCAATTTATGTTATTTTAAAAATATTTTGGACCTTCTTACCCTCTTAGTTACCTTTATTACAATCAAATGTTAATGAATATTGAAGATATACCTTTATTCCTTAATTGGCATCTTTTAAACATATTCTTCCTGCAGCAAAACAATGATAGTGACAGAATTAACAGGGGAAGAATTTATGGAGGAAGCTATCCATTGATACTGACAGGCATGAAGGCAATGCATGGAGACTTGCAGAAACAGAGAAATGTAAGGTAAAGGTAAGGGCAGCAGAGTTGTGCTTCATGTACCATGTCCTGCCAATTAGCAGATATGTCATTGCACAAAGCAATGGGTTCTTCAAATGGTTGGAATAGACTGAAGGATATTTAGTATCCATTTAAAACAGCTAATGTTTTCTTTGGCCATTAAAAATGCAATCCTAACAGTGGAAGGTGCTGGTGAAACAACTAGAGGAAATGGACAAGTATTACATCAAGCCATCAAGCCATCCTCACTTCCCCATCTTTCATTAATTTGGAGAGTAAACTTTTATAGCTCTATAATTGTGGTATGCTTTTGAAAATGGAGAAGGAGAATGAAATAAAATGTTGCCAAGTTGTGTCTGTGTCTATCTAAGTGAAGGCATGTTTTCAATGTAAATTAATAAACTGAAATAGGAATCAAAAGAATGAAAATTCAAGAACAAATGAACATGAGTTAAAGCAGTGTGTTTAAGAACAAAATCATTAACAAAAATTACAGACAGTTCAGTCTAGTGGTTATGGTACTGGGCTAGAAATCAGAAGATTGTGATTTCTAGTCCTGCCTTAGCCATGAAAGCTCTCTCAGCCCAATCACTCTCTCAGCCCAACTCACCTCACAAGATTGTTGTTGCAGGGAAATTGGAGGAGGAAGGTGTGTTGAATATGCTCACTGCCTTGAGTTATTTGTAAAAAATAACTTTTATTTTTTAAAAAAATATTTGTATTTTTGATACAAAAATATTTGTATCAGGGTTACAGATAAATAAATTGCAGTAGATATCAGCAACAAGAACTAAGAACCAACTGTACTGGTGGGATAACTTAATGGCAGGACAATTGCAAAAGATCCCAGGTTTAAACCAAACTGTTCCAGGAAGACTTGGGAAAAACAAAACAAGCCCTCCAAATCAATAATTACTTGAAATCCTTGAAATTTGCATTGAAAAATTGAACTAAATGGCTCCCTGGTCTCTTAGGTAGGTTCTTTCTTCAGTGATAACTTTTAGAATCCTTAGAACATTGCAGTGTCTTGATTATCGCAAATAATATTCTTATTGAATTAAAATCCTTTGGTGAGGAAATGGCTTCCTTTGTAACACAACACTATTCATAAATGCTTTATAACAAAATGATAAATTAACAATCTTACTTAATCTAAGATTACTACAACTAGCAGTTACAATAGCAGAACAGAAGAGCAGATAAAACATTCTCTAACACAATAGAAAAGTTTTTGTCAATCTAGTACAGCAGAATTGGATTAAAAAGATCTGAATATTTTAGAGAGTTTATATGGAAGTGAAGTACGTATTTTTGGATCTAGTAGACAATTTATGGATGCTAAAGTCTAACAGCAGTAACTTGGCCTCTGCAAAGAAAAATACTATATTCTAATGCTATCTGAAGCTTCTAGGCCACCTTCAAGGGCAGCCTTGTATAAATCACATTATTAGACAAACAGAGACAGGAAAGGAATTGACAGTGGAGACAGCAGATTTTATATTGGCGTAGTTTTTGCTAATTCAGGAATGGGCAGATAGCATTTCAGCTCAGCAGAGAGGAAAGGCCATGTTTGAATCAGTTAATGGATTAGAAGATAGAGGCCTATGAATTCTAATGCTGTTTTAGGTATGGAAGCCAACTGGCGACTCTGAGCCAGTCAGTCCTCTTCAGACTTAGGAAGAAGGCCATGGCAATCCAATTCTGAAAACACTGCCATGAAAACTGTGGACTTGTCCATGTAGTCACCAGGAGTCAAGATTGCCTTGAAGAACAAAACAAACTTTCTTACACATACACCTACATATGGAAATCATTCCATAATGCATTACCTTAAAGTCATAAAACTTATGTTTAATGCATTAAGGCAATGGAGGAGGGAAGCATTATATATTAATTTCATGCTCTACTTTGTCATAGCATGAGCAACACAGAGATATGTATGTGTTTCTGGGTTTGTGATGGATCAGATGGGCACAGTTTTAAAGCATCATTTGGATTCTTTGCCTGAGGCACAATGTATCTTAGGCTAGGTCAGATCCCATTCAAGGTAATGCAGAAAAATTCATTTGGTTGTATGAGCTGATATGTTGCAAAATAATAAGGATTTTTTTAAAATAAATCACCAGCAACCAACAGTCTTGATGCTGTCAGACAAAAATTCTAATTAAAAAGAGTGTGTGTGTGTGTGTGCATGGCAGCAGTTGTTAATAAATCACCGTGGATGATTTAAAATCAAGTGGATGAAAAAGAGTAGAAAAGAGAACTGCCACTGATTTTTTTTATATTAGGGCAACCTTTTTTGAGTGAACCAAAAGAGTGATCTTAGCTTAGCTTCCAGTTGGAAGGCTTGCCAGTTGAAGATCATCATTTGTGGATACCTTGGACTTTAAGCTGAACAAAGACCCTGTCTCTGCACTGTCACAGAGCTGAACCAATAAAAGCCAAACTGATATTACAATTTTGATTTCCCAGAGGGCCTGAAGGGGCTTAATGTAAGAATTATTATCCATTGTGAACAGCGGCTGTTATAGAGGGCACACAGGATACGGCAAGGCTGGTTTCTTAAATGATCAGTGCTTTCTTTAAGCAATGCTAATTTTTGTACCAATAAGTTTGCATTAAGAATTTATTAAACTCCTTCTAACACAAAAGAAATTCTTAAATTTCTCTCTGACACATGTTTATAATCTAGGAAAATGCATATGCATGTATACTTAGCATAGACTGAAATCATTGGCTCTAGGTGCACAGACATTAGTATGTTTGCAGGTGTGTGTCTGCGCATGTACAGGTAGAATGGAATTGCACATTAGGGCCCATCTGCAGGATCGGTCTTAGTCCTCTGAATTTTAAATTCAGGGCTGCATCTCACAAAATTCAGCATTTTCTCTAAGGTAGCAACACTCACTGAGTCTTTATATTTTTTTACACACACTAATACATTTTTTTTGTGCTTCAGAAGAAAATAATTATTTTTCAGGTAAAAATAGAAGAGATCACTAGTTATGTACACAAGCAGAAGATACATCTTGGAACCCAGCATTCATTATTCAAATCATTCCATTCTATAAAGAGTCCAATTTCCTAAAAAGCCAATATGACATATAAATGTTGGCAGGAAGTTCATCTGGCTTCTTTCCCCAGACTTTTTGCACTTAATTTGACAGTATTGTAATGATTGTAATCAGGCTTATAATGTGTCTTTGGCTTCATTGTACCTGAGAGTTTCAAGAACTTTTGTGATACCCATCCCCTCAAAAATATGTCATTCTACAAGAAATCACAGGAAAGCCACATTCACTAGAACAGTGTTTTATTACTCTTCATAACTAAGAGTTAAATACTTTTATGTAAAGAATAAGATTCAGAAGGGATATAAACAAAACACAGTGCAACCTTGATTGAGACAATAATATAAAATTATTTAATGCACAACTATTATATTGTCTTAACCAGGAGTCTTCTAAATCTTTGTTCTTTAAAATTCACAGGCAGATACTTGACTACTGTCTCATAAATCAGCTACAATCCTAGCATGCTGACAAAGAAATAGGTACTATAGACACGCTAGAACCTATTTTTTAAGTAAGCATGTGTAGAATTATATAATCAGAAAACAATGCTAGGCAATTCTGGACATGCTTTTTTTCCAGGAAACAACAATGTATTCTTTTTTTTAAATGTTTTTCATTACTTGCAAGTAGCACAGTTAGATGCAATCCAGTATATCTCTGTTTTGATTGAGGAGATGTTATCAATGTGAGTTTTTTTGTTTTAATCAAGGAAAGAAGTCAAATCCTAAATGTACTTCCTTGAATGAAAATTTCATTGAATATATGTAGGATTTCACTTTTTCCCCTTATTAAAAAAATCTCACATTGATTAATACCATATAGTCATACAGGATAGATCCACTGTGCTAGTTGAGACCAAAGTACATTAATGGTTTTCTAGCTGCAGGCAGAACAAATCATACCAAATTAACCTGATCTTCTTTTTTGATAGTGTAACCACTTTAGCTGACCACAGGAATGCAGTCAACGTATGAACCTTGGCTTCAACAAAGCTTTTGTCAAAATCTTCCAAGAGATTTTAGCTGAGAAAATACCAAAATATGGGCTGGATTATGATACCATTAGATTAATACTGAGTTCTTTGAATCATCATATCTAACATACCTATACATCAGTGGCTGCACATCAGGCTGGAAGGAAGTATCAAGTGGCATAATGCAGGGCTCGATTTTACAACCTATACAGTTCAGCATATTTATAAATGGCTTGGATAAGGTGGATAGCAAACACCTTAGAGCAAAGTCTTTGGCTTCAGGAGGATCTTGACTATTATGGTTGGTTGCACAGATGTTTAGACTGGATTTGGCATTTTTATTCACCTTTAAAGTCCTTCCCAAAGATCTGAAATAGGCAGATGTTTTGTTTGATGATATAAAGGTATTGTCACAGGATGTAAGCTGTTCCAAGTAATGCTGCCTTTTGAAATTGATTGATGGTGAGTTTGTCAATGCCAATAGTGTTCAAGTGGTCTCCAGCTGCTTTGGGATTGCACCCAAGGCACTTACTGCTATTGGTACTGTCTGCTTTTTTTTTGCTTATTATGATTATGATTATTTTTATGAGCTGCCCAACTCTCCAGTGAACGACCTGGAACAACTGGCAAAAGCCAATAAGAAGACAAATGCAGAGTCCTACACTGGATAGGAAAATTCAAAGACATGAGTATTGAATGGGATGGGGACACAATACAGAGCATTGTACATGCACAACATATCTTCTAAAAGTACCAGACTGTGCTCTGCTATGCAGAGTATATATATCCAGACTGTCTTTTGACCCATGAAAAGGCTGTAACCTTCTCCTTAAATCTTGCTTTTTTGGAGAATAAAATTTCATCATACTTCTGAGTAGTGTTTTCAGCAAAATTAGAAAAAAGGATGAGCTTATGAGCTTTTGGCTCAAGATCTTTCTTGTAGCTCAAGAGCCCCTGGTTTACTTTCTTTGTCTTTTTGAACTGTAAACATAGCATTCATGTATATCACTTCCACTATGTTTGCAGTAGGGTATAGAGCAAAAGGATAAAACTACTGTGCTTTAGGAAAGATAAAAGGAAGATGTGGCTGAGCATTTTCTTACTTAGTGACTTCTGAAGGGCTGGACTATAATTCCCATCACTACATCTTTTTGATTAGTTATTGAGTTGATGGGAATTGTAGTAACTCCATGGGAGGATATCAGATTGGGGGAAGACTGTTGCAGCTTCTCATGCAAGAGACAATTGCCAGCATGTTTCTTTTGTACTAAGTCTAAAAAATGTAGGAGCTGTTGAGTTCTTTGTAATCCTGACACCACCATCGCCAGAGGCAGGTCATCTCTCCTGGCAGTAAATCTACCTTTATTTATCAAAATGTATGGAGAAAATCTGAAATAACAAGCATTTGTGAACAATAATGAGCTGGATTATCTTGCTGGTTGCTGGCAAGATCCGGTGGATATTGATAGCTAAGGGAAATTATTTGGCCTTTTACATTCCAGATATCAAAATATGACATTTGCTTTCCATACATTTGGCTTCCACTTTGCTTTGTGTGCTTGTCTTCCTCAACCCTCCTTGGCCATGTGTTTTTCCATCTGTTTTCTGTTTCCAGGGGAAGAACCTTGCAAAAGCTCAAGTCTTAATCAATATAATCATTAGGACAGTTCTGCAGGTGAGCTTTCCACATGTCTGGCTCGGTATTCTGTCTAGACTTTGTGGGAAATCATCTCTAAAGAGACAAATACAGTAACTACAAACTGTCAGCATTACTCCTTCAGACTGAATGGCCCATACCTAGCCACTACTGTATCTCCCTCCTCCTGACTGTGGACAGGCAAGTAAACAAGGCGGAATATGTCCCAGGGCTGCAGTATATTGTTCTTGGGCTTCCCAGTCCTCACTCAGATCAGGAGCAGGTGTGGCGAGATGGCTTTTTCTGATAACACCTTTGCAATGCTACATAACAGCATGGCAGCTCTTTAGATTTTGAGCTTATTTCATATGTCTTGTCTGAAATGGCCACTTCATTTGGATTGTTCATTCCAGGTACAGACATGTCTTCAAACACAATCACTTTCCTTTTGTAGTTGTCTCCTCAGACAGCTGAACAATTGCCAACAATAACCTCACATGCCTCTTCTGCCAAAATATTACATTTGTCTTCACATGCAGCCCTGAGACCTGTCACACTTAAAAATGAAGAGATTTATTGTAGTATAAACTTTGGGGGATGAGAGGTTTCCTTGTTGGCTGATTAATAAGTTCATAAGTTAATTGATAAGATAGAGGGGAGGATGGAGACCCACAGTGGGATCAAACAATCATGAAATATTTAAATATCTGTGATATCTATACCTTTAAGCTGTATACTGAGTGGCATGAATTGCACCTTTTTATTTCATGGCTATTTGATCTTGCAGTATATTTCCTTTGTCTCTATTTAGACATATGTAAAGATGCTAGACAGCTGAGAATCTTTCAGGGGCTGAATTCTGCTGGATCATCCTAGCTGACAACAACAGATGCGCTATAGCAAATATGCCAGCCTTTCAGGTATGCCACAACCTTTTCATGAGGTTGGCTGCACTGGATGAAGGGAGCTCCCCTGTGCTGTACAAATTTGTCTCTGTCAATCAGCGGCTGGTCAGCTCCTTCACGAAGGCACCATTTGAGAGCTTTTCTTGCAGGGACCTGGTTTCGTCTCCCATTAAAGCAATGTCTTTTTCATTTGAAATCTTTACAGCCATCAAGCACTGAGTTTGATTGGGGAGGTGAAGGAGCAAGTTGTGTTTCGAAGGAAACAATAATTGCAAGTCTGAAGCGCTTGTTCAATACTCTATTGACAGGTTTGCCTTGGCAACCCAGAGCAGAGATTCTTTGTGTGCCTCTTACTTTCTGGCATCCCATTGATTTTCATTTCCAAGCTTTTTCTGCCTTTCTTTAAAAAACATTCCACCTGCTCATTGTTCTCTTTCTTTTCTTCCCCGCATGTGGTACACAACTGCCCTGCCTCCCAGCTCCAAAAATGGTTTATCAACTCTATTTTTAAATAGCTTTTGGTTTGTCATGCTGTCCAAATCTAGTGCTGCCATTTGTAAATCATGGTTTATCACTTACTCTAATGTGCACCTTGTATGTCTACCATTGTCTTATAAGCATATGTGCATCATGATACTGTCTTCCAGAAAAGAAATAAGCAATAGTAAGCCAGAGAAATAAAGCTGGGAGCTAACAGTTATTACAGTTTACAACATACACCATCTCCCTAAATATCTTTCTGTCTTTGTAAACCATCCTTGCTTCTACTGTACCCATCTGTACTTTAGATCAATGTTTCTCAAACTAACTCTAGTTACGTGGTCTTCAACTCCCTGATTTCGCAGGGCTGGCTGGGGAATTCTGGGAGTTGAAGTCCACATATCTTAAAGTTGCCCATTTGAGATACACGATTTAGATATTTCTTATTATTCTTTAAGTTGCTATCCTCTGTCTTTTGGAAGATCTCATCAACTCCGTTGATTTTTATTCATTTTTTCTTGCAACCAAGTTATTTCAATGTACTTATATTAATATTCACTCAGTACCCATTCATTCTTGACCCACCTAATCTCTTCCAATTTTCCTACTCACCCGTTTGCAACAAACAACATTCCATCTATTGTGTAACAGCATTTGCATATTTGAGTATTTCTCCATCTATTTTCCAATCACTGTGGGTCCTTGGTGGTCTACAAAGAGCAAACCCCACTCCCTTCTAGCACTGATGTTACCTAGTCAGGTAATGAAATATCTGCAAGCAAACAACTAAGCTTAGAGAGTATTAAGGACCCCAAAGTTCACCCCTGAGCTACAAATATTCTCTTCTATTTGGTATTTTCCAGTCATTATAAAACACTGTAGCATGGTACACAAATTCATCAACTTATTCTAGTGTTTATATATAATTTACAATCATATGTATAACCACATAAAAATAGGCACATGTGGTTTAATTAAAAAGTAGATTAACAAAACTGAGATTTAGCCTAAGAGTGAATTCAGTTCATAGTTCCAGGAGCTGCTAACTAAGTTCTACGCTCTGTTTTAGCTTCTAATTATTTATTATGTTTCTATTCTGTTCTTCTTCCAGAATTTCACAATGGCATAAGTCCAAACTTGCTTGGTTTCAGAAACTGAAATTGAACTGAATGTCTCCATACAGTCAATTTGATATGTACTGTAGTGACAGATTTTTTTTTCAATTAGCTAATATATTATTATTTTTATTGAGATTTTGGGCTTCTCTTAACACCTGAAATCTTAGAATACCAAGGGGAGTTTTAGATTCTTCATTGTGGGTTTTCAAAGCTTGAATCTTATTTATAGTAGATCTGCTTTTTATCAGTAATAATGATGATAAAGAGTAGAATGGACTATGCAACAAGCAGCTGAGGACAATAACTAAATTCCACTTGTGTTTTAAAAATGTTTACATTTACACTTTTACACTACTCCATAGTCAAAGAGTTCTATGTTTTCTACCAATAACTTTAAAACATGAAAGATAAATGAAGTTGTGAAACCAGTACCAGGGATTATAAATTCAAAGTCAAGTCAGCAGTAGGGGATACCAAATAAAAGGTGCTAAAAAGAAGTGTTGGCACCAATCAAGCCTTTCTGGAGATGGCATTCTAAAGGTTATGTGCCACCACACAAAAGACTGTGTCTTGTGTCTATTTGCTTCACTTCATTTGTTAAATATCCTGGAGAAGAACCTGGAATCATGATATAAAAGCTCATGGACTACATTTGGGTAAACATAAACAGATAACATGGTCCCAAGCCATTTTAGACATTAAAAGATAAAATCATTATTTTGAATTATGTTCAAGAACAGATTAATAGCCTGAGTAGATACTGAAGTATGTAGACCAGAAATATCATTGACCAGTTCTAGTGAACAACTAGTTTTATTTTATTTATTTAATTAATTAATTTTTATCCAACTTTATTATTTTATAAGTAACTCAAGGCAGCAAACATTTCTAATATTCCTTCTGCCTCTTCTTTTTCCCATAAGAACCATATGAGGTGAGTTGGGCTACATGACGTGTACATACAAATAGAATCCAAAAACAATCCATTAAAATGAGAATAATTGCTGAAATGTTGTCATTGTCTATATTCTGCCCAAGTTGATACAAGGCATTCCAACCAATAATGGCATCTGTGTTTATGTGTCAGTGATAGATTCAAGAGAATCCCCAAATCATGTTCCTCATCCTTTAGGGTAATGGTGTAGAACTCCAGATATTGTAGTACTACAAAGTCAGTGTCCCTCACTTATGGACATATTGTAATTTTATTTATTTACTTATTAAATGTATATGCTGTCGATCTCGCAAGGCGACTCTTAAAATCTCTTACAAAGTGGCTTACAATCAGAATAAACTTAAACAATAAAATGTTACAACAATAAATATTACCATTAACATTGATTTAAAATTAACAAGATGGGAAGGATAAATCAGTGAAACATCATGAAAGCCACTTACTCTTTACTCTTACATGAACTGTACAAGTAATCCAACCACAAACAGCATTTCCATTTCTCTAGATTAATTCAATTTATTGCCTTACCAAACTGAGATTTAGAACATCAGTTGCCTTGCTGCATTAGATTAAAAATGCAGCTTGGTATCATCCCCATAATGAAGACCACTCAGTCCACATTTCCAGATAATATCCCGTAGGAATTTAAAAATTACTTCAGGGTGAAACAGTAATCTTCCAACACTACCTGATGGAACTGTATATGTAGATCTGAGTGGAACCACTGCCAATACACTCTCACAACCCTGCTTAATATGTACCAGCCCACAGAATGGACAAGAGAGCTGTCTCTTTGTAATGCACCAGGTATAGGTCATTCCATGGGGTGACCAATGCGGATGCTCATTGAGCATTGTTGTTGATCAGCAACAACGTGGTTGAGCATCTAATCCATGTAACCAGTTGTTATTTTTCTTCTTATTCCAGGGGGATGTTCTTCAGGAGCAGCCATTTTAAAAAGTTGACCTGTCTCCCTTCTCTGAGATGATTTTGGAGCCAGTTGTTTGTCCTTCTCTATTAAAAACAAGACGGGAAGTGACCATATAATTAGTCCATCAAACATACTAAGAATTATGGCCACATCTCAGTCCTGAAGAACTGAACTGAAGTAATTTGGAGCCAAAGTCAAGACAGATTCAATGCCTTTTATCTTCAAAATAAACTTGTCCCTGTACAATTTAAACTGGGTGCTTAAATTTCCTAGGACATCAAATACGCGTTAAGAATTAAGAGATCAGCTATGAGAATATTTTTGCAGTCTTGTTTGAGTTAGCAGAAAAAAACTCCTATGCTTCCTGCATAACTCCAGAGTCCATCCTGGGGCAAACTAGAAGTGTATTTAAAACAACTGTTGGTCACCCTCATAGCATACTTTCACGGAGGCAAACAATCCACATTGCAGACTATTGTCACATGATTGTAGGGAGGGAGAATTTCACATTGATGCATGGGAGCCTTGTGAGAGAAATTCTTCTGGTATTGCAGTTAGAGATGGTGGAGTGTTTTCCCAATGAAAGTTGTTTAAGGAGGCCAGAAAGAGAATCTCTTGGCTATCAAGAAAATGGAATGATTCACTCATTCTTTTTTCAAATATAGCAGCCCTCCCATATTTCCAGAATAATCCAAGTACTTATTATAAATTGTAATAAAACGTAGGCCTTTGGAATAAACTAAACAAGCAATAGACCCAAGGGATCTATTTTCTCTACACCAAGGTGGGGTAAACTTTCCTGAGGCTAAAAGCTGATCTTTTCCTTCGATCTATTTTTTGGCCTCTGGGAGTACAGAGGTGCTAACAGTGACACTGCTGGAGGGGGCAAGACAGGACTGTTGAGTTTATTTCTCAGATAAATAAGTGCATGAAGATTCTCTTGGAATGTACTGTTTATTTCTGAAAAATGAAAGTGAAACGATGTTCTTGCACTCTCTTTCCCAAAACAAGCAGATAAAAGCTCGCAAAATGTTGGTCTTGCATGTGCTGGGCCGAGTTTTGATTTTTCTCACCCCTAACCTGATGATTTTACTTTTAGGATTGAAAAATATCCTGATGTCAACTTCCTAATTCACCTGTTCCAACCTCGAAATTCAGCAAAATGTCTGCCTGCTGTTGTAAATAATGGTTAGTCTGATGCAAAAGTCACTAAAGGTTCTGCATCTTTGATATTTGTGCTGGAAGACAAAATTTCAGCATGAGAGGTTAAGCTGAAATTCTGCTTACTATACAATTATGAAAGAAGAAACCATTCTGGCCTCATTTTTACACAGTCCTCTACCTCTTAAATCTGACTTATAGTCAAGTGTAAGGAAGATATGGGGTACATGTTATTTTGTGCTGAAAGGTGGAGAGGTATTTTGTACCACTTCAAAGAGACCATTTGGATTGTTTTATTTTATTTTGTGTGCAAGCAAAGTACTGAGGTCAAGGTGAGAAAGCCAAGAGAAAATTAGGTCCTGAGCATCCCATATTACACGCCACTTAAGAAGATACCTTGCTAACAGGGGAGTATAACTGAAGAATTTTCTCCTAGAAGAACAGGTCAGCACACGTTGATTACAACAGTGGGAAGAGGAGCTGAGGACAGCAGCAACAAGGAGCTCATCAGCTGCTTAATGAATTGTGAGACAGTGTAGATATTTGGCACAGTTTTTACAGCTATGCTTCCTACTCCCTTCTCATTCTCTTTCCATCCTTTAGCTTCCAAACGTGCAAAAGCTTTGCAAAAATTATTTGTTTTGTGAATACCTGCAATGTAAATCCCAGAAAGATTCCCATCTTCTAGTGGCACAATCTTATGCATCTCTCCCCAAAAGGGTGTCACAACAAAAATAATTATTAAAACTATGGTAGACAGTTTTTCAACAGTTGCAGAAAATCACCCATCTACAATTACTAATTTCAAGTCTGCAATGAAATACATATGTGTGTCTCCATTTCCCTTCCCCAAAAAGCAGAAAAGGAATTAGGAGAAAGGGGAGGTGAAGCAATCTGTAGCTCCATAGGCTCTACTATCTTGAGGGCCAATGCTCTGGTATGGATTTCTTCTGATTGTGATTTTAGCCAGCCCTTACATTTTACCTCCCCATTAATTTCAAACTCTCTAAAGTCCTTCTGTCAGTTTGAGCAGCTTGTCTCTTGTCTCTGGCTATTTGATCTTCTTTGAATATTCTCTAGAATCTAATTATAACGCTCTCCATCCTACACCAAGGACAAAGACCAAATAAAGAAATTAGATGCCCAAATTTGTCTTGTGTTACATAACGTATCCTGTTTCTACAAATTAAAACTTTTACATGTGTTGAACTACACATCTAGGACATCTGGAGGGCATTCATTGATACTCGCTGGGATAAACTTGTATTCAAGTCAAAATTGCACTAATCTTTATTTTTACATATGGTCTCCATAGTTGATATTCAGGCCCAATGAGAGAGAGGTAGATTTCATATTAAAATAGCACTGGAAAGGCCATTTTGACCACACTGTTTTGAAAGATTGCTTTCTAGGTCATGGTCATTCTACGGAAGCTAAAAAGAGATCCTTTGGGACAGTGGCAACTTTGTTTAGGTGTTACAGCATGGCCTCATTCTTTCCATGGAGTTTTCTCAATATTGTTGGCTGTCAATGAGAACACAGGGCATTCATTCCTCCTATGAACTGCCTAGATATCTGGTATTACATGAAAATACCACCTTGTAATATTTTTTTTCAATAGTCCCTATGTTGATTTTGAGGGACTAACACCAGGGTAGAGCTTTGAGCAACAAAATATATAATCTACTGGCTGTAAAATAGCATGTATAGTGTAAAAATTGCATGATATGGTAATGCTTTGCAGGGCTGAGAAATTATTAGACCTTGAGGGCCACATTAAATGCTGAGGGAGGCCCTCCAAAACTACATATATGCTTATAAGAAACATGGTGAAACATAGATATAGGTATGCAAATACAACTTCCTTATCATATACCACCCAAAAATGTCTGCACACCCACACAGATGCAGCTACGCATGTGAGAATAAGTGGGAAACCTTGATAACTCAGTCCATTTGTGCAACTTTTAAGATTATGACACATTCTTATAGTACTATCAATCTGCCTTGATTACTCCAAGCCTTTTGGCACAATCATGGGACAAGTGCGTTCTTTTCATTGGCTTGGCTGCCTGGGAAGAGAGAGGGGAGACTAGGCTGTTCTCACTACCCTGGAAGGGAGATGCCAGTGCAGCCACACAAACGCACAGCCTTTCTGGCTTATTCCTCCAGCAGTTTCAGCCCACCCATCCTGCTCCCCCTGCAGATTCTGCTCCCCCTGCTAGTGAGGTTCACTAGCATTGCACTGGCAGACTGAAAGGAATGCCAGCACACAACCGTTTGTGAAACGATGTCACCAGCCCAGTGGCCACCCTGCAGCTTTTATCCTCTCAGCAGATTACACAGAGGCCTTTATGTTTGGGAAAGATTTAGTGGACAAGTCGGGAAGCCGTCCTCCATGTGCTCGATGCACGTCCTCGTTACTCGGGTGTTCCCTACCATAAAGCTGCTTAGCTCAACCTCCAGGGCTACTCCAGTAAACCTATTACCAGATGACTTGTGTTGAGGGTAGGGGCTCCCTTCCACCAGCAAGGCAGCCCCATGATTGTGTGGCTTAACTCTTTCTCTCCTCGCTGTAACTACAGCAGCCTCTTGTCACCCAGAGGTGATAACAACCATGTGCCCAGGAAGGGGGAAAGGCGATGGCATAAACAGGCTCACCCACCATAAATGGCATAAACAGGCTCACCCACCTGCTCCATAGGGTGTACAATTCATTGTTCACATTCCTGTGTCCCAGAGATGATTATTCAGGCTGGATAGGCCTCTGCGAAGGGAAATACAGCAATGAGTGAGTTAATCGCCATCGTGCATACTGTACCTCATCCAATTAAATCTATTTGCTTGCAGGGACTGAAAAGAGAGAAAATGTTGGAGGAGACATAAAGCACAGACCCAGCCAGCACATCTGGAAGAAGGGCAGCTAAACGCTTGGATAAAGATCACCAAGCAAGGAATTTTGACTGAGTAATAGCCCATTTGCTTGTCAGTCTTTGGCACACCTGTTCACAGTGGAGCACAAGGCTGTACATTTGTTGATTAAATGGAGCAAGTGTGTGTAATGATTCTTCTGCCCTATTTAACCATCAACTAAGACATCATTCATTACACAAGATGTTTCCCATATGGATACATTAACCTACATGAATAGCATTTCTGCAAAATACAGGAGAGAAGGAGGGGAGGGCTGGGATTTCTCTGACCAGACCCCAGTTCTGTGTCAACGCACTGCCTCTTCTCCCCTGGAGGCAGATGGGCGAGGGATGGCAGGGCAGGCCGACCCAGCTTTCTCTTTCTGACCCCCCTTTAGAAACTGAAAAAGGATCCTCCCTATTCAGAGGCCAGCTGACTTTTCTTCAGCATCCCGGACCCTGCCCTGAAGTTACATCACATCTGGTTGCTATGGAAACAGGAGTGATGTCAGAAAGCAAAAGTGGGGGTTAAGCCTGCAGGATTGCTGCTGAATAAATCTTCTTATCAGTATTGCAAGGACCAAGCGCTTGGCAAAGGCTTACAGCCAAAAGCAGACAAGCTAGAGTCAGTGTCTGCCTGTGCGTTGTGTATGTGTGTGTGTGTGTGGGGGGGGAGCAGTTCCTCCAGTTCCGGGGAAGGTTCTCACCCTTTATAAATATATCACAGATTTCCTGTACATTTACATTAGACCTGTTGCAGCGGTAGAGGAAAAAAAGCCTGAAAAGAAATCACACCGCATCTCTTTCTCTCCCCTCCCTTCCCCTTTCAATTCAGAAAATTGCACAGGACTGCTTGGAGCACGACTGTACATCTTGCTGGGCTCTCAAGATTCTTCTCCGAACAGGACAGCCAGCCGCCAGGGCCGCCGGTTCGGTGATAATTCCCACCGGCTGCGGGAAGACGGACCTGCTCCCAACCAGCTAAGATGGGGCACTGCTGGTTTTCCCGGAATAGACTCCGAGAACTCCAGCTGTCGCAGGCCAGCCAGGCAGGGAGGTGTGCCGTTTCCTGGGCTAATTTCGTATGTTGCCTTTCTGGCTGCCTCTAGTTTCGTATCTCTGCGCAAGACCTTTGGGCAGGGAGGGAGATTGCAACCGGGGCCTCCAACAGCACTGAGAAGAGCCCTCGCTTGGTAGAGGTTGCCTTTCCATCTTGTTGCGCTGAACAGACAGCTGGGAGGTGGTGGTGGAGGTGATGGTGGGACACCCCTCAGAAATCACCATGAATATCTCACTGCGCTGAACTTTCATTTTATTCTTGGTATGCTGGTTCAGTATCAAGAATTTCATCAGATCTTTGTTTTGTTGTTCTATAATATCTACAAGCGGTGTATTTTTAGAGTAATTTCTTGTACAGTTTCAGTCATACCGAACCAACCTACCTTCTGTTCTCTTCTACTCTACCCAGTTTTGATAGATAGGTAAATATTTTAGCCTTTATTCCCCCCCATATTCAGATGATTCTGGTCTATTATACTTTTAATGGCAGCAGTTT
Organism: Acrochordus granulatus; assembly: GCA_032468055.1. Lineage (NCBI taxonomy): Eukaryota > Metazoa > Chordata > Lepidosauria > Squamata > Acrochordidae > Acrochordus > Acrochordus granulatus. Next base: position 325,136 of record JANHZU010003588.1, read on the forward strand.
TTCAGAGCTTAACCAGAAAAAGATCTTTCCTCTTCTGCTTTCATAATTTTTTGCTGAACCTAGGCATGTCTTCTGTACATAAATTTTCTGCACTGACCCTGAATAAGTTAACAGGTTAAAAAAAGAGGATCAGCTTCTTCTTACTGCTTAAATAATTGTGTATTTCAACAAACACTTTCTGATAGTTCTTTTTTAACTAATTGTTCAAAGTAAGGGAGTCTCATCACTTTTTTATACCCAGATATTGGCTAAACAACTAGCTCTCACTAAATACCGTATTATGTGTTCACTACATTCAACTCAGAAATAATTATACATGTTAAATTAATGATTGACAAAATGCCACGTTACGGAATATTCTGCGCCCCAAAAGAATTATTTCTCTCTCCCAGAAATACCATGAGTATCAATCCACATTGTTGCCACTGATTGCTGTGACATGGAGTATCTATAACTTCAACTTTTCAACATCACACAGTATGTGCTTAAACAAGAGTAATCAGAACAGCATTTCTGAAGCAGCCATTACACAGCCAATATTGTTACTTTATTACATGCCTTCAGATTCCTCTTCTCCGAAGTGATTCCCAACAACTGTAAAGCAAAAATTCAACTTTTTAAAGAAATCCACATTTCAAGATTGCAACATGATTATTAAAACAGAAGGAGACACCTAACAACAAATTCAGTCTCCATTGTTTTAAAAGTCATAACAAACCAGTAATATTTCAACAGTCCTCCGGAAGATGCCGATAGAACCAATCCTCTTATTTCCATTCAAAAAATACTCAACTAAATTATTCAACCAATGCAAAATCCCTTTAATCCCTTGATATAATTCTAAAAGGCAGAAATACTGCAAAGTATCCTACTGAGTTCAATGAGGCTTTTAAAAAGTTAGGCTCACGCTTCATCTATGCGCACGCACGTGAATGTAAATGGAACAAAGATTTCTGAATAACATAGGAGACCAAGAAAAAACAACAACCCCCACCCATGGCCATTTATCAGAGTTAAAATTGCTTGATGGAATGTGATTGTGCATTACATTCTATCCTGTCGATTATCATTACAAGAAACTGGAATTTCAGGCCTGCTTCTGGCTTAGAACTTAAGCAGTCTCATCTCATTCCTCAAACAGAGACAAGTTTGCTATCAGTAGCCATGTTATATGTGGGATGCATTTGTACCTGTTTGGAAATTTCAACTAGTTCAGAATATAGCAGTAAGATTACTAACTGAAAGATACCAGTCAAAATACATTTCATTGTTTTTTTAAATTGCATACAGTTTAAAACCCTGTTCTGATTCTCATAACCCGACACTGATCTATGGTGCACTCATTGTACTATGATTTATTATACTTTATTTATAATATAAATATAATTTATATTTTATAAATAAAATATGATTTATTTATACTTTATTATTTTTGTTTTTTTTATTTTTTAAATACTATTGTTGCCCGTTCTGAGTCATAACAATTAAAATGAGTGAATTATTAAAACTGGGATAAAGACATTTTAATGCATGATCCCAATCCAATTATTATTACAAATTCATCTTCCATCACATTTATTGATTGGCTATATTTATATCCTATCTTTTCTCCAAGAACTTAAGATGGCATACATAGGACCGTTTTCCAATTTTTCCTCTTCAATGACTCCATGAGATAGGTTGAGCTAAGAGGGGGTGACTAAAAATCATCCCCCATCTTAACCACTACACAACATCGGCCATATGCATTGTAAGATCTGACCTTATTTTATGCCTGGATAACTTTTCTGGATAGATATGATCCATTGTGAACAGAATCTATGGGCAATCAGCCTGAAGGAATCCATCAATCAATCATGCAGTCATCCTTGGCCAATGCATCTTCAGGCCCAAAGGAAGGTGAACCAAATGTTCGGTGTTTCTTTTCCTTCAGGAGAAAACTCTTTGCACGATTTTGTTATAACCAAAAGGTAAATTGAAAGAAATGGAGGAACTAAGTTTGCTCTCTCTGCAAGTATTTATTGAAAAGAACCATTTAAAATGTGTAGATATTCTTGCAAAATCCAAATGATTGAGAATAATTTTGACATGTGTAATAATTTGTAGGTTGTCAGTTCACAATTGCCATCAGTTTTAAAAAATGGACAATAAAGCCTTACACTTGCCTGCTCCAAAGCAAGTGCCATTGAGTCAATGTGGGCTATTCTAAAACTTACTCTATGTACTTACCTGGGAACAAACCCAGTATAATCTTTTACTTGTTTTTGTGACAGATTCAGACAATAAAGACAAATCAGTCAAAGCTGATACAGTTTTCCTATACTCCACAGATCTGAAGTACTGGGTTTGTACACCTTTGCATCACTGGTTAAAAACTTGTCCTGAAATTTGCAGTAAAGTCTCTCCTACTGACCTTGCTGTGAAGCATTAATCCTTTCCATGTGTTTAGACTACATTTGCATTTCCCAGTGCTGCTGCTTAGGTTGTGCACAAGGCTATCACATTTGGGCTGTGAAAGTCCAGATGACCACTAAATGGCAACAAAGAGATACAGATAAAACTCTTTGTTTTCATCAGATGCTTGCTGTTTTTATTTTATAGCCCTAGCATTACAAAGATGTAAGTGCATAGTACCTCTGGCCTTGGTAGCAGTAACACCAACCCTAATCTTGGTAGCAGTAACACTAACCACCAGCCTAATTATATTATCCACAGCTTTGATATCAGGTTTCTTTAATTTAGTGGGTGAATGTATTTATGGGCAGCTGAGGCTCAATCTATTTGTTCCTTAGAGCAGATTGCCAAACTCTGCTACACTCTGGCATGCATCCAAGTGTTCTGCTGACCTACTGACTCAAGTGAGTGGAAGCAAGACCAGGCAGCTTCTAAAGACTTACTAGAATGGCAATGATATATATTTCTTCCTTCCTTCCTCCCTCCCTCCTTCCCTTCCTTCCTTCCTTCCTATTATCTATCTCCAAAAGTGTTACCAACTAAGTGCTAATCTGCCAACTTTTATTTTTTAATGGAGGTGAGTTGTGATGCTCAAAAATGCTGTAGGCTCCTCTAAGTTGCTGTGCACACAAACCTTCCACACATATTATCTGAGGTTGGCAACAAATTTCTACTGCATTACAAAAAATGCTTTTCTCAATTAAAGAACATTTACTTTATTCCTGTGCATGTTTCCTAAAAACAAACTCCACTGAGTTCATTATTAATCTTTTAGCAACTGGGACTTACTCTATTATTTTAATGGTTCAATTTCTTTCATAGATGATTATTATCCATCCTGGTCTTGAGTCAAGGAAATACAGAAATCAGTATCTATAATCACAAGCTAAATAAACAGATATCATCCCTCTTCCCAAAACTGATCTCAAAACTTCTTTTGAAATTTGAAAGTCTTGAAAGACTAAAGCAAAAAAGACTTTAATTATCTAGTGTCAGTCACTGTGATAAAACAGTCACAAAGCCCATCATCATCTAGGATAGTGTTTCTCTACCTTTTTTTTGCCCGTAGCCCCTTCCAATCTTATTTTTCTCCTCTGGTTTCCCATCAAGGTCCCATTATTGGATATAGACATAGTGGTGCATTTTCTGGCATCAGCCAGGTAGATTTTGCAGTATTTTACACTTTGCTTTCTGTAGCCCCCTTGGGACATGCCTTGGTTCCTTTTACATGTTTTTCACTTGTAGTCCCCTTGAAATATGCTAGGGCCCTTAGCATGGGCATATGACCGCTGGTTGAAAACCACTCATTTAGAACACTTGTTCAACTACCACAGTTATTTTTCTTGGCAAATTTCTTGCCTTAGATATCTTGATTTCTCCCCAAGACTGAAAATCTGTGGTCCAATCTGTCTCTGCCTGGGGCTCTTCAATAATGTACAGCTCTCACACTTTTACTCTTCAGGAAGGCTTGTTTGTTAATTGTATGGGGATAAGCTATCATGAAAAATCAAGAAAAACATTCATCCTAATAATTAACAAATATTGATATATTCTAACATTAGGATCAATTAGGATTAAGTCTCCTGGACCAATTATATAGGGAGGGGGGAAGCTCTCTGTCACTGGATGCCTCAAGCAAAGGCTGAGCAGCGACCTGTCAAGGATGCCATAAACAGGATTCCTGTAAGGAGCAGGGTTCGGACTCAGGGCTTTGAAGCTGCCCTTTCAGATCTATGGCTTATGACACAAAGGCTGAATTATGACACGTTTCAGGAGGATTACAGGGACAATTATGCTTATTGAATAATCTTGTATATCTATGACCAAACACAGACTGAGGACATCTAGTGTTGCTCAGTAGTAACTACGCCTGTATGACAGCTGGGCTAGACTGAGGCTGAGGTTGGAATTGGTAGAAAAGAGTTGAACATACAGCATAAGGATTTCTGGACCCAAGAAATGTCCCCAAATTATACTAACAAATTACCAACCAAGCATGTCTTTCCCATGAATGTTTGCTTTGCTAACTTTTTAAAAGTGAGCTCAAATTGAGAATGAAATTGACCACGCATGAAATGAGGTTTAGAGACACGTCTGCTTCTCATTGTTGTGGAGCCCTAGGTGGAGTGCACTGATGATGTTACCTAGCTTAGTAATGAAATGTTTGCAGAAAAACAATCCCGCTGAAAGAGCACCTAAGACTCCACAATTCTACCCTGAGCTACAAATATTCTCTTCTATTGGTTCTCATTGTGTTTTTGAAAGTAGTGTAATGAAGAGTACATCTGTACAGTGCTGCATTTTGTACAGCAGTAGCAACAGAAGACTGGCTGCAATCTTTCAGCACCTGGAGTTCCTGCAATCAACATGTTGTGGTACTTATCCACTGCTTATAAATTTGATAGCAGCTTTTCTCAGCAGGGGACATACCCAATGGCCACACCAGCTAAGTATTCTTTAAAATTTAACTCCAACACATCTGAAAAGCATAAACTATGCTAAAGAAACCTACAGCACAGCCACTGAGCTAAGGAAAAGCTTTGATGCTATTGGTCTTTCCCTCTTCCCTCCCTCCTCCCTCCCTTCCTTCTTTTTTCTTTTCTTTTCCCACTTGCTGATTTATTCCAAGAAAAAACTACAAGAAGCAATCCTCCCTTGCATGCTGCATGTAGCCTGCAAAATCCACATGTTGTTCCATTAATAGGAGAAACAAGGAAGTGTACAAAATAATTCCCAAGGCCTGGAAATGGATGTTGCATGAAAGAACAGTCATGTGGCTGCCAGTCTATACTAGAAGCAATTAATCTCTCTTGATAGTTGAGAAACACCCAGGATAGTATTTTTAAAAAAAGGCTGCTTTCACACAGCACACTTAATTGGTTACTGAATGAATAAACCCATTGTCAGGATTCAGACAATATACTATATTTTAACCACGCTGGCTGGGTTCATCCACAAAAAACTTAATCAAGGTTGACACTGACCAAATTTAACATATTCAAATACAGTTGCTAGCTCTATAAGTCACCTCAAGATAAAATGTTAGGTAAACACAACCAGAGAATTAAGCTTAAGCTTATATTCTCACTCAGCCATTATGCTTACTATGTTAACAGAGCTCTTATAAGGATAACTCAGGAATTGTCTATTCATTTCTCTTATTTTCATCCAACCACTACAATCGAGAATGTTGACAATTACATAAGGTATAAAACAAAATAAAACAATAAGACATAATTGAAATACTTAAATAATAAATAAATACACAAAAGGTAATCCTAAACTATTCAAAAGGCCTAGCTGGCTTCTAAAGTCCATGAAATCTATGGAAAACAAATAGAATAAAAACAGGAACATACAGGAAAATAAAAATGTCTTGTTAGACATCTATAGAATTTAAAGAGGGCTGGAGACCTTTCTTAAAACTGCTGCCAATCTTATGAGGCAAAAATCAGAAGAAGGAAGAGTTTTCTCTAATCACCAGTGGAATGATTTCCCCATCCTACTGAATGAATGAGAATTAGATACAAACTACTGTTGAAATCTAGTTAAACTTATTTAGAAATAAGTCTTACTGAGTTTTGCATGATTTATAGCCCAATTCTACCAAAGCCTACTTACAGTAGATACACTGCTCATTGAGATCAGTGAAGCTTACCTATGAGTCTATAATTCTAAGTAAATCTTTCTAAGCTTGTACCGTGGATACTGAACATGATTTTAAAAACGTTCTTTAAATAGAGAAGTTGTGTAGGAGTGCTTCACTTGATTTTGTCAGCTTTTTAAAAAAGCTATACAGTATTTAAGTACTTGAAGCAAAAGATGATTTCTTTAAAAATAAAAACTGATAGCTCTAACGTAACCCAAATACAACTGATGGTTTGACTAAGCCAATTCCTGACTAATTGCTCTCTTTTGGCATCTAATAAACAGCTGTCATTTTCCAACCCATTTGCTCATATAGGAACAAATTACAGGTTGGCATACCTGTCTTCTCTGCCAGCTCAGCCTCTACAGATTCTGTTGAGGATTAATATGGCTGACTCATCTTGTTCCTGGGCTTTGCTTACGCACCATGGGGCATTGTTTACTGCCATGCCTGAATGGCCTGCCTGCTAAATTAAGCCCTTCTACAATGAGTTGTTGATTATCCCATTACATTTCCATAGGCTTTGATTTCACAAAAGGACTGCTTTAAAGGGCACGAACAATTGCTGTCTGTGGTGATTTAGCAAAGAAGAGGGCTGTAGCTATTCTGTGAGCAAGTCTTGAGTCACTCACAAAAGACATGGAGAACCATGATGTTCTACCGATGTCTTTATGGTGTTTGGCTTGTGTAAAGGAGGAAAGGGAAGGAAGGAGGCAGCTGAGGCCTTAGTTGTCTTTGGAGAAGGTATCATGATACAAAAAAAATTCTTCCTTCTGAATCCAGAGATAGTAATATCAAATATTGGTATGATCAGGTATTCAGCAGGTTCATGGCTAAGACAGCTAAAGTCTTGAGAGGATCTTCTGGCTGAGCTTTGGAGGCAACTGGAAACAGTGGGATATTTCTATGTGACTGAATGTTGCAAAATAAGCCTCAAGGTCACGCTATCATACTGCATATACTATACCTTTTGAAAAATTAAATTTTTGTTTTCTGCTCAGCTAATTGCCACCATATATTTAGCTGTATAGCAGCATATTGTAGTTCCAAGATGCTGTCACCTGCATGTAATGCCTATGCATCAGAACACTGTTAATATGATATGATGTTTTAATTATATTAACAGCACATTAATGTAAAATTTTCTGCTGTGCATTTGTATGAAGGTTCTCTCAGAGCAGGGCATAGAATCAGGATTGTTCTGGCCAATGGCAGCTTCTGCAGCCTGTTGAAAAATATTGGAATGAAGATTTGTAAGAAGACACAACAAAAGATAATTCTCAAAACAAGACATGGTTCTCATAACAAAAGACAAACAAGAGATGGTTCCCACATAAACTGAATAAAGCCAAGTATCAAGAGACATCAGAGGATTATCATGTTGGAACTGGCCAAATCTTGTTGGAATTTTAAAAGTGGATAGGAACAGTAGTACTTTGAAGTATCACATAGAATAAGGACAGGCTATAGGGGTGCCCCCTCCTTGAATCTTCTGAGAAGTTCAGTCTAGTGGGCCAGAGTTTCAGTATAAATAGGAGTGGAAATGCCTGAGAGAATGAAGATTTTAATTCAGAAAGTGAACAATAATAGTTTTAATCTCCTGTAAATTTCTATGTATCTTGTGTCTGTGGAAAAATAAAAACAATAAATAGTACTGAAGGACTGTAAATACTCTCTACAATTCTCCCAGGCCAACCCTATCAAAAAAATTAAAAATAAAGACAATGAAGAATACTTCCTCTCACAAGTTCTTAAGAAGAAGAATACTTCCTCTCACAACTTGTCCTGGCCCATTTGGAGGCAAGTTTGCAAAATACACTTAATAAGGCCTAGTACAGATCTCTAGGAAGCTTCTGCATCACGTTAATGGTTGATGTTGTTGTTATAATATTCAATCTTTATTTTGTACAACTCAAAGCAATGTATACGATGCTACTGCCTCCTGTTTTCACCACAACATCCCTGAAAGATGGGTTGGGCTGAGAGAGAGTGACTATTACAAAGTCACCTGGCCAGCTTTCATGCCTAAGGGAAGATCAGAACTCACAGGCTCCTTGTTTTTAGTCCAGAACCTTAACCACAATACCAATCTGGCTCTTTGTTAATCGTTAATTACTGCAGTGCAACTTCAGTCTGTCTGGTTATGTCATGATTTGGTGGGTTGGTTCTGAGTTAACTAGGTTTAGTATGTTGTGCAAATCAAGTCACGGTATCCTCTAGAACCTATATCTTAGTTAAGCTAATCCCAGGATCCTGGGATTAGTAACTGGACTGTTCACTAAGCTCTGACCTCTGACTTTTTTAGACTGAGAAAGAACAGGATTTTTCATTTTCTATCTTATGCCATCTGTCCAATAGTTTTCATAAATTGCTTAATCTGAAGCAGCCTTCCCCAACCTAGTGCACTCCAAAATCCCCAACAAATCATGACTATTAGAATTATAGAAACTGTATAAACTAATAGATCTTGTAACAGCACTGATGCTCAGACACAGCAGCAACACAGCTTTACACTTCACAGAATCACTCCTATTTCTCTTGTTTCTTTCTCTTTCTTGGTTAGTGAGACACAAATGTCCTCCCTGTTTTGTTCCAAATCAATTTATTTTTATTGCCAAAATCACCCAAGAGCAATATTCAGATATAAAAAGTTCAGCAAGCAAATCCAGGTCTAATCAATTTTCTTCCCTCATGGCAGGAGGTTGGGATGACACATATCTCTCACCACATTTTTATTACTTAAATGATACCTGTCATTAGAAGCAGGTATGGTATATGTCCTCATGACAGAAAACATAAGCAGATATGTAGCAGGAGGGCTGATCTAAAGAGATTGACAGCTACTAAGGACAGGGTTGATTACAATAGCAGAGCTCCAGCTGAGGAAATGGCCAATTAAATGGCAGAAATAATCAAGATTGTGAATACTTCCTGGGGAGGTTAAATGTATAAATGGGGAGCAGGAGAATTAGGGATACAACAGGATTGGGTTGTGATTGACATAAGGAACCCCATATCCATATTGAAGTCATTCAGTTTCTGAAAGCTTTACCTGGAAATGAAGGTGTGAAAATGTTCTGTTTTAAAAATAGAATTGGTCGAATTAAGTTTTTCTGATTAATATTCTGATTAATGGTTTCCTGAGTGATCAAATTGGATGTACACATGTGACTCTAGTAGCATATCTTCTCTGAAAAACTAAATGAGATGAATATCTGCAGAATAGAATAATTATGGATTGAACAGCAAATATATTGCCTTAGTGGAATCATGTAATCTTTGACCTGTAATGTGACATTCATTCTTTAACAATCAGGTACATAATCCAATAGCATTAAGACTGTTGCTCTAGAAATATAAAGATTGGCAAGAAGATTATCAATGTGCCATCATTCCTTGCTTCTCCAAGGAAAAAGAAAGCAGTGCTTACAGGGGAAAAAGAAAGTAATAACCCAAGATCTCTTTTCCTTTGCACAAAGAATGTATATCTATACATTTTAAAATTCTTTTAAAAGAATTAAAGCTCAGCTACAAAATATTATTTCCATGAGTATCAAAATGAGCCTCAGAGATTCCATACATTGCTTCCCACAGCTTAACCTGAATATGAAATTGTAATAGAAAGAAAGGAATGTAGTATATCCAAAAGGAGTTAATACTTTTTTAAATCAACAGTATTTCTAGAAATGCTGATAGGGTAAGACTTCTGTAAAAAACCCAAGAATCATTTAATGAGATATACAGAAGGGGGTTTCAAAAGCAGTAGGACTAGTTTACTCCCTTCCAAAAGAAATTAATCTATACTGAAAACAGAGCTATAGGATAATTCTTTACCAACATATAGTATAGCAAGACTCTGCTTAGTGCACTGGAAAGAAATGCAGTGATATATATTGTCATTTAAGGACAAGAAATATAAAACAATTACATCCAGAGATTTAAATGATCTAACCTCTCTCAGTTCTTATTGAAATGTGGAATCATATTATCTCATTTTTCTGGTTAAGGCTGTTATCTTAAGAAAATTAAAAACACCACTATAAAGACATAATAAAAAATATAAACCTGTTAAGTGGAAGCCAACTTACACATTTTTAAAAAGAACTATCAAACTCAGACAACTTGAAGGACCAAAACAAGCAGATTTCAGATAATGAGCAAGGGTGGTCAGAGGGAGAGCTCTGTTAATGTTTTAATTGAACCACTTTTTCTTGCAGGCGTTTCAATCAACTATTCCTCAGATGGAGCTACTGGACCCCAAAAACAAATCTTCAGTTGGCACGTTGGACAGGGTCACATTGAAAAATGTATCCTGTTGAGGATCATGCATAGTTTCTTCACAGTTTAATACAAGCTTCAACACTAGCTTCTAGGATGTACACAACAACATGAATACATATCCACACAAAAATCTATTTTCACACTAAAAATCTGTTTTCAGCATTTCTGAATGGGCCTATACTCACGTTTCCTATCTGCTTCATGTGCTTGCTCTTTTTATTTAATAACATAAAGAAGAGTCCTATAAAATTTGTTCTCTAAAACTCTTAGTGTATTAAAGATCTTTCTCACAGATGTGGTATTCACCAGTGCTTGAGCCAGGAACATAAGGTGTGCAGCCTCCACTGGTGATCCTTATTCTTCTAGAGGCATGATGCTAACAAATAGTACACACAGTACACAAACTATATTAAAAGAATCCACCAAAATGGTCAGTATCCAGGGCAAAACCTGTGACAGGATATGTGAACAGATCCTACTTCAAAGCTTCTTCTTAAGGATCACTTAAAGATGTCTCAACTATGGGCTGTGTGGCTTCATGGGAGTATAGCAGATAAAGATTGCT